>PVKZ01001559.1:261243-367416 GCA_004027375.1 Macroglossus sobrinus | reverse complement strand
CCAATCCCCCTGCCTATAATTATCTCTCTAACCCCCTCCCTCTCTGTATATATATATCCCCATTTTGTAATAAAATTTGGAGGCTTGATCAGAACTTTGTCTTGCCTCCGCTCTTCTTTCGCCCCCATTTTCTTTCAGGTCGGATCCTCCTCGTCCCCCCACGAATAACTAAGTCCTGCGGGTCGGGACACACACACACACACACACACACACACACACACACACACACAGACGAGTCCATCTGCCAAGTGGTTCAGTCTGGGCTCTGGGTCACTGACATCTGGAGGAGGTCCACGAATCTACCAAGACCATAGTCGAGAAGGCCAGCCGAAGCAAGCTGCGTTCCAATGGGCCCAGGCTGAAGAAGTGGTGTCATCTTGGGATCAACAAGAGGAAGGCAGCCAGAAACTGCCTAGAAATAGTTCTGAGGCTGAGCGGCCGGTGGCCTCTGGCTCAGTCGGCCCTCACACAGTCCCAGCAGGGAGATGCCGTCCCCAGCCCTTAAAGGCCCAGTAGGCAGTAGACTTCTCTGTAACCCTGCTCAGGTCCCTGTTATAATAACTGGTACAGAATTCCAGGCCCCTAGGCAGCAAAACTAAACACAGGAAGGGGAGGTTGGACTAAGCTATTCCTGAGAATGAAGGAATAAAGATGCAAAATTCTATCTCTAATAAAGTACATGTGCACAGGCAAAAAAAAAAAAATCTCGAGGCACAACTACATCAATGTGGTTATTTTTGGTGATGAGATTATGAGTGATTTTTATTTTTTGTCTGCTTTTCTGCATATCTCAAATTCTCTGCAATGAATATGTATTCCTGTTATAATCTGTAAAAGGTTAGTTTTAAAATTCATATGAAATTACAATTTTATGGTAGTCATTTTGCAATCAAATCTATTTCGCTTACATGGAGAATTCTGGTTTTCACTGTTCTTCCGTTAAGCTTTTCTCCATCTCTATTTTTACTGCCCTGCGTTCAGGGCTCTAACAAACCAGCCGCCCCCTTCCGCCGGGCACTGTCTGTGTGTGTGGGCTTAAGGGCTATGTACGCACAGAAAACAATTCCAACAGCACAAAAAGTGCAGGTGTTCTTTCTCAACCCCACCCACACTCCGCTCCTTGGCCCCTTCACGCTATTCCCTCCGGCAAGACCGGCTTCTCCACTTCCCATTGACAAGCCCGGTCCTACATTCTCTTCCCTCTTCTGTTGAAAATTCTGGTCCCATAAGACACCTTACATACCTCAGATCAATCACTCATTTACAAAATAATGACCGAGCATCACCTACCCATCAGGTGCCGTGATAGGGGTAGGAGACACGGGCACAAACATACCCTTAAAACAGTCTCCCAAGCAGCATGCCATGGGGTTTACAGGCGAGCCGGGCATTGATCTGTCAGCCTTTGGGACTGGCTTCGGCAGCTTGCTCAACTGGAGAGCAGGGGTTTATAGTGCTGAGGGAGATACTAACCACCAATTATAGCAGCAGGGCTAAGACTTTTATATCACATAACGTTATATATTATATATAATGTATGTGTACATACATATCAGAAATTATTGCAATTATTTTAATAAGCAGGAGTTATCCTAATAACAACATTTATTGAGGACTGAGTATATGCTGGGCCCTAGTCCAAGTACTTTAACATATATAACCTCATTCATCCCTCACCACAGCCCTACTCTGTAAGTACCACCATTATCCCCATTTTACAGATGAAAGAAGGGCGACACAGGAAAGGTAAACAATTAAGATTACAAAACTAGTAAATGACAAGTCTTGGTTTCAAATCCAGAAGGTCGGAGTTCAGATCTCCACTAACTTTACTGATTGCCAATTACTGACACAAATGCTCCGTAGTAAGTACAGACCAGGAAAGTTCCAGAGCAATGGAGGACACGCAGAGAGGACTCACCAGTCTCAGGAAGTAAGAGGAAGCTTCCAGAAGGGACAGAGCCTAAGCTAAAACTGAAGAAAAACTGAAAGCAGGGCAAGGGAGAACATTGCAAATGGAGAGGAGATGAACTGTGAGATCGAGAGAATCAAGGCTGCTTCTTGAGTAAAAGGCAAGCCGTTCTGCCTGGCAGTTGGGGACAGAATTTATATACCAAGCTAAGGGCTTGGGCTTTTTCTTAAGGTCAAGGCACATATCATTGTCAGCTTTGCATTCAGAGAGATCCTCTCCTATCTCAGTATGGAGAATGGGTTAGAAGGGGCAAGATGCAGACCCAGAGACAGGTGATCCCAGGTCACAGTGATCTAGAGAGAGAAGGGGTGGGGGTTACCTGGCCCGGGGCAGTGAGGGTAGAGTACAATCATCTTCCCTTATTTGCATTTCCTCTATCTTGGTTTGAGAGCTTGCACCTGCTCAAACAATGCCTTCCAGCTAGTTGTTCCCTGGTTGGTCCCACTTGTCTTGTCTCAACTAGACTGTGAGCTTCCCTGGGGACAGGGACCACTCCTGACAGATATACCCGTCGGTGATCAGCAAAGCACTGGACACAGAGATCAGCTATGTATGCTTTGAATAAATAAATCATCATGTGTGTTATCTCATTGACCTCATAATCAAGGAATTTTATAATATAAATGCATCTTGCTGAAAGTGAAGACTAGTTCTGTAGCTCTTTCCTTTGGGTTTATAGGCAATCATGTGCAGAGTGAAACTAGGTAACCAATACATGTTAAATGCCTGGTGAAACAGTGCTAAGGATTAGTAGGAATAATCAGTTATATACAGATGCAGGGTACGTGTGTGTGTTTGTGCATATCAAGTACACAGGCTACTACAGGATACGTTCATCTTATCCATATTTGCATCAAAGCTGGATTTAGCTTCTTAAAGTTCCTTTTTCTCTTCTTTAGGCCTTCTAAAGGATTCATGCACCAAATAACTAAATTATGTCTTGGTAGCTAAACATATTATGCAAAATTATACACCATGAATATTTTATAATTCTAAACCCTGAAGCCAGACTCTAGACAGTTTTATGTCTGCAGCAACCCTTATCATACCCCGATGAATTAGGCTAAAGACAAATGACCTCTTTCAAAAACTTAACTTTTTTTTCCTGGTGCATTTCCCTTTAAAGATGTATCTAAGGTTTTATTGTGCATAGGTAATGGTGGTAAATGCACTCCACTTTCCTCTTAGCTGGCTAAAGAGAGAGATGGTGCCTAGCATAGCTTATGTCTCTAAATATGCACAAAATTAAGGTTAGCAGAGGCCTACCTGGGGCATTGAACAGATATAATATGAACAAACAGTAGACGATTGTCCGAGGTTCAAATGGTTCCGTACACTTCCTCTTGTCTTAGAATGTTGAAATCGCCTACAAAATACATTTTTCTAAACGAGGTTTTAGTCACCCAGGAATAAGAGAGATTGGCGGCTGTGTGTGATCTCGGTATTACGGGAGATCAGAACCGCTAGTATGGTACAGCTGGTTTCTTTCTCCTTCTTTCTCAATTACCTTTGCTAGTTTCGATCCTCCCCTTCTGATTTTAAAAGAAAGTGCTATCCTATGAAGGTTCAAGGCTGTGTTCACAAAAAGGCCAGCAGAAGGAAATGAGGAAATCGTAAGGTAATAAGGCTCTGCTGGCCTCTCTCCTGGGCTCCCAGGATGTGGAGTCGTGCAGGTTAATGTTTCAAATTGAGCACCTTGAAAATGGTCATGAAAAGGAGGAGTGTGGAGGGAGATTTGTCTCTCTCCACTTTCTCTGACCATTTTGTAGGGTCAGAAAGGAAGCAAATAGAACTAGAAAAACCGTGCCTGCCTGCAGCCAGAACTGACAAGGAACACCACGAAATGGAAACAGTTGATCTTGTTGTGGTGGCATAATTCTGGGAGACTGTCTCTCTCTTTTTTATGTCTGTCAGTCATGCAATTTCATTTGTGCAATAAGCAAATAAAATTTTTTTTTCAAAATACTGCTGACTCACAGGCACACCTTGGAAGTCATAAGTATCCTTTCTGTCTAATCACCAGGCTGGCTTTCCAGAGATAGCATTTCCATCTTCTTTTCCAACAACAACAACAACAACAACAACAACAACAGCAACAACAACAAAAACCAAACCACAGAAACACAGATAGACTTGTTACCCAGGCCACCAACCAGCTCCCTGACAGCCCTCTGAGCTGGCCTGATTCTAAGCATCACCCCCAGTACGTGTCCGGCTTACACAGCTTACACCGGAGGTTGGGAAGCATGCAATGGGGGGATCATCTTTCATCTCCCCCGCGAAGCCAGCCCAAAGCTGGAAGTAATGAAGGGCAGAGGGCAGGAGCAGCAGCTATGGGGAAATTGGAAGAGCACAGGTGCCAGGGATGTGAGGCGGAGTCCTGGTGCTGCCACTTATCAGCCACATGACCTTTAACCTTTAGCCCCAGTGTTTTTATCTTTAAAATGGCTATAAATTCTACTCACTTCCCAAGGTTGTTATAAGATTGAAAAAAAAATAATTACTTGAAAGCACTGAACACAGTGTCCACAGCACATTAAATGTTCAATAGCTAAGAGGCTTTGAGGATGAGCCCCCATCTTAACTGGTTCTGTCCCTCCCATAGTGACCCCATGACCCCTATGAAACATACACCCACCCCCCATGTGCTCTTCTCACCAACATTCATTCCTCTCTCTTTCCTCACGTTCAGAAAATGGCTCAGGAAAGGATATCATAAAAACAATCACACTCAAGAATGAGTGTCTAGCAAGTTTCCCTTTTCTAGGAATATTTGCCTTTCAAATGGGAAACAAAACAAAACTTCTTCCAGCAGGGCAACTTTGGGGCTCAGCAAGCTCACAGTGGAGACATTTTGCTCTGTTTGTTTCTTTGTTTATTTGTAAGATGAATAATAAATTCTTAATGAGCTCTTAAAATTACACAAATAAGTGTCTATTTGAGTGAGTGGTTGAGCCTCTAAATTTAACTACCAGTTTATAAAAACACAGAGGATAGAGGAATATGATAAATGATACCAAGAGAATGCAACCAGTAAAATCCAAAGTGTGCGGGCTTCTATAGGACAAATAATATTTTTAAAAAATTAACTGCAAGAAAAGAGAAATGTTGGGGGAAACTGTAGACTAAGAGACATAAAACATATATTTAACCCATCACAAAGCTTGTACTTTCACTATATACTAAATACACAAATTATAAAAATAAAAATTATGACATTTATGAAACATTTGGAAAGTTAAACTTTAATTGCCTATCTTATGATATTCAGATCAATGTTAATTTTATTGTGTGACAATATTATGTATTTTTTTAAAGAGTCCTTATTTTTGATACATATACTAAAATAGTTACTAACAAAATGGTTTGCGATTGTTAATTTTACATATCAGCTAGGTTAGGCTATGGTGCCCAGTAGTTTAGTTCAACACCCATCTAGATGTTGCTATGAAGACATTTATTTTAGATGAGATTAACATTTAATTCAGTAGATTTTGAGTAAAGCAGATTACCCTCCATAATGTGTGTGGGCCTCATCTAATCAGTTGAAGGCCTTAATACCAAAGACCTAGGCTTCCAGAAGAAGCATGTCAGCCTCAAGGTTCCAATATAGAGCATATTCTGCCTGCGTTTTCAGCATGCAGACATTGGATTCAAGACTGCACTGTCAACTCTTACTGAATTTCCGGTCCCTACAATTGGATGAGCCAATTCTTTAAAAGAAGTCTAAATAGATAGATGATTAGATAGATGGATAGATGGATGGATGGATGGATGGATGGATGGATGGATGGATGGATGGATGGATGGATGAACAGATAGACAGATAGATAAATAGATAGGTAGATAGATAGATAGATAGATAGATAGATAGATAGATAGATAGATAGACAGACAGACAGACAGACAGACAGACAGACAGACAGAGATTGAGACCTATTGGTTCTGCTTCTCTGGAGAACTTTGACTAATAATACATGATATTTGTCTGAGATTTGCTTCATAATCATACAAGAACTGGTGGAAAGTGAATCGATAAATAGATGGGGCAAGACTGACCATGAGTTAATGGCCGTTGAGGCTGGGTAATTTTTTAAATAGGAGTAACAGTATATAACTTTATGTATGTTCAGAATTCTCCATAAAACAACAATGAAACTCTTGTTCCACATAATTATTCCCCCAGGATCATTTGCGAGGCACCAAGGGTTATGTAAGCAGATATTTAATACAACTCTGTCTGGTACTGATGAGCCCATTCTACCCTGCCCTAAGCTGCCCCTTGAGCTGCCAACACCAAGGGGCCAATTCCTCAGCAAGGTTGCCTGGCAGGGCCTCCCAGGATGGGCTCCACAACCGAAGGCAGCTTGATGTTGGCAAGATTGGGGAGAACCTCCATGACAGGGCAGGGGCCTAGGAAAGGTAAGGGCTCCCTGCCGGTCGCAACTCCCAAGGGAGACAGAACCAGCCCTAGAATCTTGCTCTCTGCAATTCCATCCAGGGCTGTCCTGCACGCACTCTGGTTTCCCCGAAAGGCGGACGTGATTGCAGTTCAGGTAGAAGCCACCAATTCTCCTCTCTTGAGACGTTTCCTGTCACCCCACAACCCCTCCCCCAACAAACAGTAGCCCAGCTCTTTCAAGCCCCACTTCATTTATTAATGAATGACTTTAGGCATACTAAATAGTATAGGTAATAATATCATGGGTAACTCTCCATGAAGTCATAGTCCAACTGCAAAAAAAGTAAATGTTCCAGACTCAACTGAAGACTCTGAGCCCTGCCCAGACTCACTCCCTGGCTCCCTGCCCACACCCCCAGAGATAACCACTCTCCTGAACTTAATGTGTGGCATTATTATGCATTTTCTTTCCTTCAAAGAGAAAAAAAAAGGATCTGTTGGGTTTTTAAAAAATTTACTGTGTATTTTTTAAATGCTGGCACTGCATATATGCTATCCATAAACAATATATGGTATAATTATTATTGATGCATTACATTTTTACAAATGTTTTCATGCAGCAGGTATCCTAGTGCAACGTGCTTTCTGTACTCAGCAGTGTGGTTTCGAGATTTACCCACACCCATGTGCATAACTCTGGCTCATTCATTTCACACCGCTGAACCGTATTTTTACCCCACTGCGTGAATGTACTGCAATTTATTGGCCTGTTTCTCCTGTGACAGACATTTAGGTTATTTTCAGTTTTTCTTTCTTCACAAGCAAGGATGGATGAACATTCTTGCGGTCTCTTTGTGAACAGTTGAGAGTATGTCTCTAGGTCTCTCTTCCACTCCACCCACTGCCCTGCCCAGTTCATGGGTGACACCCCAACAGTCCCGGCCGGTACCTTTCCATGGGTTAAGTGCTCCCTGGGCCGAGTGAAGGAAAGCACTGAGCAGTTACCTAATGAAGCCAGGCAGGCACCCCTCGAGAACTGGACGTTCCCTCATGCTGTCTTACTTTAAGAATAAGGTTGGGGCAGCTTAGTTATCTGAATAATTGCCCTGTCTAGACTCAACTGCCACCTCCCCGAAGTTCTTGGCAGCATCTCTAAGGGGTCAGTGCTAACAGAGAGCAGTTAAATATAGACATCTAGGAATAAAAGGCCTAATTAAGAACCAGGAAGTTGCTCTTGGGAAATTTTAAAAGTTTGCCAAGGAAACCCTTAGCTGTGCCAAAGACTAATTTGGCAGGAAAATGTCGATGAGAGCCCCAAATTGAGGGGGAAGAAAAGCAGATTCATCCCCCAAATCACTAAGGCTTGCTGGCTGCCGTTTCTTGTGCCTCGTCCCAACATCACACTTTCGGGGACAGAGAGGAAGGAAACCCACCTGGAGGAGATGGGACGGCATTTCCTCCCACTCAGAGTCACTCTCTAATCTCTCTAAACGACTAATCTGCCTTTCTAATTCAAAATGCTCTGACCCTTGAGACATGAAAGGACTGACGTTGCCTTCAAGTCATCTATGAGGGGAAAAGCTCACCTCCCTATGAAAGATAACTCAACAAAAATGCCTTTTTCATCCTGGTGTGAAGGGACAAGGTGAAGACCAGCATTGTGCCTTGTCAGCTTTTAAAGAACTGTTCCTCCATTTTATAACTATAGTTTGACCAACTCTACACGATCATCTGGATATGTGGCCATATCTCATTCTCAGGGATTAAAAATAAGCTCGAGTTAAGGTTTATTCTTCATATAAATATAAATGAGATTCTTAAAACTCCATAACACACCCTTGATAGAAAATACAAAGTTGTCATTTTCATCTACCCAACAGCAGGCCTACGGAGGCTATCCTGGGGAGCACGGACCTGGTTCTGAACCACCTCAGACAGTGTGCCTTCTGACCCCACCTGTAAAATTGGGCTGTCTGTCTCCCAGGGTTCCTGGGTAGATCAATGGAGATAATGTACTGGAAAGCACTTTGAAAAATATAAAGTGCAATTCAAATGGATTATTGACAGCCCTTTGTTAAGTGTCTATTTGATTGCTGAATGTCCTTGAACACAATGAAGCATCATTTCTTATAAACCGTTTTACAACTCACACCTTTGCACTATTTCAGAATGACCTTCCCTCCAATCAATTCGGCTCCTGTGGTTTGACTCCACAGCTGCTGTGGGGAGTCTTGAAGAGGAAAGGGCTTCAGAGGACATCTCGTGTCCCACCTCCTGCCTCGTCACCTAGCAGGGATGTCTTCTACATTGCCCCAGATAATCTCCAGACCTCTACTTAGAAATCTCTGGGGAAAAGGGCCCCCCAGAGCACCGAGCAGCCCCTCCTCCTGAAGGGCACCTATATCTGACGGGAGTCCCATGGAGTCAAAAGGTTCCTGGCATAACATCCAGAGCAGGCGCTGGCAAGCTATGACCCACAGGCCAAATCCCCCCCATGCCTGGTTTTATGGTCTGCAAGCTAAGAATAGTTTTTACAATTTTAAATAGTTGAAAAAATTTTTTAATAGTATTTTATGATATGTGAAAATTATATGAACTTCAAGCTTCAAAATCCATAAGGTTTGACTGACACACGGCCACACCCGTCTATTTCTGTATTGTCCGCGGCAGAGCTGGGGCAGAGCTGAGCAGCTGAGACAGAGAGGCAAAGCCCCCAAGGCAAAGATATTTACAGAAAAATTCTGTCAACCCCTACTCTAGAGTTCCATTGGTAATCCTAACCCCTCTTTAAACATGTGAACAATGTTTTCGAGTCACTGACCCACCCTAACAAACCTTCAGAAGGGCTTAATTTGGTCCAGGTGCTGTGGCTGGGCACTGGGCATGTTTTAACAAAAAAGTAAGAGACGAAACAACAACACACAGAGCCACCGTAGGAATTCAGAGGAATTCAGAAGGGAGCATTTCAGAAATATTTCACAAAAGGAAATTTGAGCTGGAACTTCAAGAATGGGATAGGTTTTGAAGAGTGGGAGAGAATTCAGAGTTTTCAGCAAGACAGCATACCACGTACAGCCACGGAGGCAGGAAAGCTTGGGGGGTGCGCAGAGAACCATCACTCGCCCAGTATGAACCAGGGCTTATGATGCCGCGAGCGTGATTTGAGGCACGGAGACCAGACAGAACATGGATCCCCACCCCGGTACAGATTCCCTTCCAGTGACTACGTGCCTGGAGTGAAAGGTTCACAGGGGAGGCAAACTCCAGGGTAGGTCGCAGGTACTGGAGGTCGCAGGTACTAATTTACAACGATGATATAACTGAATGATATAACACAACACCTAAAAAGCACCCAGCACCTCAGCCTCCTCAACTTTAAAAGTCGGGATAGGACCAGATCTCCTGGGCGTGGACCCCAGCTCGGTCCTTACCTGCACTGCCTCGTTCTCTTGGGAAGTTATCTGACATGCTTGTGCTTGAGTTTCCTGGTGAAGTAGAGAGAGAAACGGTGTTGACTGTAAGAGGCTGTGGTGAGAATTAAATGAGACAGTACACGTAAAGAGCCCAAAACAGTGCCTGGTGGCAGTTAGCTGTCATGGGCATTATTATTATGATCAGCAAACAAATAAGCATGATCACGTGTTGTCCAGGAGGGGCTCAGGGTCTGTAAGAGAAGAATCAGGATGCAGGGTGGGGAGCGCTTCAGTCTGGCAGCGCGGGGGCTTAGAAAGGCTTCGTGGGCGCTGGAGGGTTGGAGGATGAGCAGGTGTTTTCCCAGCAGATAAGTGGGATGGTATTATTTTAAGGAGACGAAGCTGCATGAGCAAAGACGTCCCAGACTGACCTCGTCTTCTCCCCCACCCACAGCTCCTTCCTCCCGCTCCTCATCTTCATGAGGGAGGCTCCTTCCCTCCCTCACTTCGCCACCACCACCAGCTGCTCACAAAACATGGCCGCCCTCCTTGTCCTCCCCCTCCAGTCCATTGGAGTCACGCTGATTCTACATCCCACACGTCTCCCAAGTCCATCTGTATAATCCTCCATCTCTCTAGATCTCTTTATACCTCTGGATCTTTCTATATCTCTATGTCCTTCTGAATCTCTGCAGTCCTCTAACGGTTTCCCTTTGCTCCTAGAATCAAGTCCCACTTTCTGACGCTGTGGGGCCAGTTCCCTCCCTCCCCATCTGCATCCCAGCAGCCTGGCTTTTTCTCATACCCTCGGATGCTTGCTGTTTCCTCCGCTCTCCTGCCCCACTCTTCCTGCAGACAGCAATAGCAGTTTTTAATGCCACCTCCTCAGGAACACAGCCCTGATTGGTACCCTATCTGGGTTCTATGTACTTTCCACAATCAGAATTGATCAATTATTTGTGTACTTATTGAGTATAATCTATAAACTCCACAGGATTTTAGGGCAGGGATTTTTTTTTTAATCTGTCTTTTACCTGATGTGCCAATATATCACAACACCTAAAGCAATGACTGGCAGATGGGCACTCACAAAAATACATACTGGATGACAATCTGCTCCTCACCAGACAGAGTGCTTCATCAGACCTGGGCTGTGTCAGCCTTAGACACGCAGAGCCGAGCCCAGTGCTGGGCTTGTACTAAACACACCATAAATATTTGCTGGACAAATGAACAAATGAGTGAACAACTTCAAAAATATGTCTCAAAATGAGTTCCCAGACTGGTTCTGAAGAGCAGGGCGCAAGGCCTTCTTTGCCCCCTGAGAGATGCACTTTACTTCTGTCAGGGTGACCTAAAAGGGCAGGAACTTTGTAGCAGCCAAGCCCACCAACCCAGCCATGACATCTCAGAAACGGAGCGGTCCTTGCAGGTGACTTAATCCAGTCCCATCTGTTGTTTGAGTCCTTTCTGTACCACTCTCATCATCCCTTCATTCAGCCTAAGCATGAACAGTGCAAGAAGCTAGAAGCAGTAACTCGCCGCTTCCCGAGGAAACCAATCCCATGTTTTGTCATTTCTGCTGGATGGAAGTTCTTTGTGATCCTGAAGCAACTGCTCATACCTTGTCGCTTTCATCTGCCAGTCCTAGTTCTAGTCCCTAAGACGGGGATTTTTAAACTATACATTCCAACCCTTTGATACGTCTGAAAAACAATTTAATGGGGTTAACAAGTGTTTTTAAATTGAAAAGGATAGGATAGGATAGGATAGGATAGGATAGGATAGGATAGGATAGGATAGGATAGGATAGGATAGGATAGGATAGGATAAGACAGAACAAAACAGAACAAAAAGACTAGAACAGAACAGAATAGAAAATACCTTACTATGTGTGCATTTATGTGAATTTTGGGTTGAGATATAAAATGTAAACCTTACTATAGGTAACAGCCAAGCAAGTTCAAAAGCCACTGTCCTAGAGGATGAGTAGACATGGGCTCCTCCTACATGGCGGCCAGTGTGTAAAGGCCAGTTGTATATGCCCAGCTAGACACGCCAGCTTCTCTCTTCCCTTATTCCCCATATGATTTCTTTCCCTTGTTGCTTTCCCTTAGAACTTTGCCTGAATCTCAACTAGAGTGTCTCCAGAATATGACAGCGACAAACCCTGCTGTCACATTTCTCTCTCGCAAGCCACTGGTGCGTTGTAGTCTTGGTGTTTTCCTGATAGTGAAGATGGACAAAAAATAGTGGTGAGGTCATCTGCCTTCTCTCTCTCTCCCATCCAGCAGCATTATACTAATGGCTCCAAACAGGAGACACAGCCCTTTTGTGTTTTTCTTGTTCTAAATCTCATTTTAGCTATGATATTCTCTCAAGATGGACTGAAATCTAATTAATGGGTTTGTTTTTGCTTTTTGAGCTGCCACATCACACTACTGCCTGGGATCACACAAACTCCTCCAAAGCCATGTCTATTCCATTCTGTACTTGTATAGGGTTTTTGTGGGGTTTTTTTTTTTTTTTTTTTTTTTTTGGTGGGAAGACTCTACTTTAATCTTAAGTTTACCCTGGTTAATTGCTTTTTGTTGGGTTCAGTCTATACCCTCAACAATTATCATTTTGGATCCTGATGATTTCGCCCCACCATGTTCACCATCCCCCCCTCCCATTTCAGCTTGTTGGTATAACTTAAAGAGCTGAGGCTTTGAAATCAGATATTCTAGGATTCAAATCCCCTGTCTCTGGCTTAAATCTGTGTGCCTTTAGGGAAGTTATTTAAATTCTCTGTAAGATAAGATCTATCTCCCAGAGTTTTATAAAAATGAAATGACATTATATATAAAATACACTACATGACACATAGTAGGTATGTAATAAATGGGAGTGTAAAAAATAATGTTTAAAGTGGACAGGGGAGAGACAGAGCTTTAGCCTGCATGGTCAGGAACTCTGAAGGTTGAGATTTCCCATTATCACTGCCTTTTAACTACAGTCATTAAAAGTTTCCTAGTTTCTTAACGCTTTGTGAATCCAGCCCATTTTTCCTTTGCTTATCCTCAGCAACATCATGAGAGACTTATCGAATGCTTTGCTGAAATCCAAAAACACAGCACAGTAAACTCAGGTCTTTTGGTCCAAGAATATAAAAGGAAAAAGGAGGAGGAAGGAAAATCGTCTGATGTGGCTTGCTCCTTGTCACCCTGTGCTGGTTCTAGTGACAGCCACATTGTCTTCAAGGAGTTCACAAATTAAGCCTTCTGTAACTAATTCTTGGCCAAGACGGACAACACGCTTACCTTTCTATAGTCTCCGTTTCTGAAAACAAACAAATGCGCTCACCACCATTTTTCCCCAGCACACCTTCCTTTCTCTAAGATTCTTCTAATTGCAATCTCATCTGCAACAGAATCCACTTATTCCAGAGATCTAAACTCGTTTAGAACACCTACATGTTTCTTCAAAGCTCATTGGCTGCCACTTTCACTTAGCAATGCTCATTCTTTCTCGACATTCCATGCTACGGCTCTCCTTGGGAAAGAAAACAGAAAAGGGCGGGTCTCTCAGAGCTCTGCCTTTTCTGGGCCATGTACAAGTTCACCGTCAACTCCAAGCTCTGGTTCTATTTATCCCACTCTGATGTTCTTGCCTGGAATACCTGTAAGCTTTCTTTGTGTGGTCTTCAGGAGTTTTTTGTTTTTTTGCATGCAAAAGTTTTTTTTAGACTTTCGCCTTCCCAGCATTCCTCTTGGAATCACTCTTGGCTGTGTGCCTTTTCTCAGTTTTCTGCAGAAATCTTTTCCAGGTCTGAGTTTGTTAAATCCATCACAGCCACCTTGGATTCTTTGAGTACTTCCTTGTTTCCTTCCCCCTCAAAACCTGTTGTGAATGCCAAAATTGAAGTCAATTTTGAGAGCATCTCGCCAATGGGAGGGGTCCTCCCTGGCATGGTCACATGTCACAGAAGTATACTCTGGGCCTGTATCTCTCTGGCCTTCTTGGCATTTGTCTTCCTCTGGGTTTATGTCCAGCCGTAGGCAGGTTTTCTCTTCCAGCCTATTGAGAACCCTGGGCTGACACGACCACCATCTTCTTTTGGACAGAATATCAGGTCTAAAGCAGTGATTTGCCTTGCTGCTTCCTGCCCCTTGGGGTGACTACGGTACCCAGTGACCTTATCAGAAAACTGCTGACTGCAGCTGGGCACACTGTAAAAGTAAAGGTGGAAATTTTTCTTTTTTCTTTTCTGAAAAAATTCTTTGTGAGTAACAATAAACGTTGTTAAATTTTACTGAGTGATGATTTTCTAGGCAATTTTCTAAGCACCTGAAATGTATTATTTCATTTAATCTTCCCAACAGCCTTTTCAGGCAGGACCTATCATTACTTCCATTTTACGGATGAGGACACTGAAGAACAGAGAGGTGGAGAAATGCATCTGTGAACACTGAAGAAGTAGGGGTGTCAGGAGCATGGCTGGAATGCGGGCCCACCCAACCTCACTTTCTGTCACCTGTCACCATGTCACAGTGACACATTGCCCTAATCTTTTAATTATTCCAATGGTCTTTTAGAACCTATTCTGGACCATATATTTGTTTCCATTAAATGTTATTCCTGCTAGTTTCACTTAGGACTTGGAGCTTATAAATGCCTTCTTGACTTTGTTTGTTCTATAAATTCATCAAACACATCTACTTTTAGGACAGAAATTTCTGCTTTATCTACTTCTACTTCTGTGATCATTTATTTACGTATCTGTGAGCTCCCTGATATAAGGGTTATTGCTTATTCATTTTTGTGTCTGTTAACAATGAATAAATGAATAAAAAAATGAATTCTATGTATTCATTCACATTATCAACTCTAAACATGTCGAACAGGCTGACTCTAAGGGGGAAGCCATAGCACCTGTGTTTGTTCAAGAATGATGCTATCTTTTCCGGGTGGAGTTGACCTTTTCAAGTAGACTGCCTGGTGTGATGTCATAAAACTCCCCCTCTTCTCACAAATTCTCACCCAGGCCTGCAATTCCACAGTTAAAGACTTACACCTTTGACCTACGTTTTAACGGACATTATTTGCACCTTAGCTCCCCCTTCTCCGAAGAAGGAAGATTTCATAGAGCCTAGAGGAGGGAGCATAAAGGTCATGGAAATCGAGCGGAGGAACATGGGGACCTCTGAGAAGGGCCCGGAGCTAGCTGGGTACAGTAGAGGTGGACACAATGAGTTGCACAAGCTGAATGCCCTTGAATAATAAAAGAAAGGGCTCAGAAGTGTCCTATTAGGAGACTCTCAAAACCCTTTTCAATAAGATGTAGGCTCAGAATTTTAAAGCAGAGAAGAAACTTAAACCAAATCAGCTTCTTTAAAAATGAAAGTCTTTATCAAGCAGTTAAGAAAATTGCCTCAAAGTCCTTAGTAAAAAGAAAAACCTGCAGAGTTAGAACAAATGAGGTCAGTTTAATATGTCTTGTGTGTGACTATAAAGATTTGAACCAAATGAGTTGTACTTATCAGCAAAGTAGAGTCGGTAGAAGAGGCCAGCTGCACCCCAAAGCACCCACTTCTGAGAACCTGGCTCTGGCTTCATCTTGGCCCCATGCCCACCCATCATCTCAGCACGTTTCTGACTTCCCAGCTACCCATGCTCAGTGCTGGCTGAGAAAGAATAGGTTGCTGTATCTGAAGTGAGCGATTTAGCCTGTATTTAGGTATTTCTTTAAAAAAACAAGTTCATCAGCTTCCTGAGTGGCATCGTTCCATCCCACGGTCTGGTTTTTGCTGCTGACTGTCTCTGAGGATCTTGGGCCAGCAATGTCAGCTCTCTCTGCCTCAGTTTCTACATGTGGGATCAGTGGAAAAGGAAGTGACTATTTCATTAGCAAAGTGCTTTACATCATTTCATTACTCCATCAACATCTTCCTTCCTTTCTTCCTCCCTGGGATGTTTTGAGAACCAATGAGATAATGGTCTGTACGTGGTTGGAGGCCCCTCTGAGGGAGTTTGATAGTTCCCAGGACACTGGCCCCACTTCCTCCTGGAGTAATTCCGGTTATCCACTATGCTCAGGTGTTCAGATCCAGGGAGTGACCTCACACGGCAGCCACAAGCCACCCACGTTGCCTCGCAGTCAATCATCACGAGAAACATCCAAGTTATTTACCAGCTTCATTTTGATCCTCGAAGCAAACGGATAAAGCAAATCTATAGATATTCTGTATGAGACCAAGAATTCACATTTTTAAATGACAAAGAGTAAATATGTAAGACACAGAAACCCTCTCAATTCTGAACTGGAAGCAAGAGGTTGCACTATGTATTTGCAGTAAGTGTGCTAAAAAAATAAAATCCAAATTCACATTGAAAGAGATTAGCCGGCGTGAAGGAGAAAATATTTGTAAGGCACGCACACCTTCCTGGATGCCTCTGATAAGCAGACCACAGTAAAGAGAGTTCCCTGGGAATCGCCTAAGATGGAAAGGAGAGACGGGGCTCTTTAACAAGCACATAGAGATCAGCTTCATTAACTGATTGATTTGGGAGCAGATTAGAAAATCCATTCAAGCATCTCTGATGAAATTGACAGGTAAGTTTTGTGCAAATAGGTGGGGGAGAAAGGAAGGAAGGAGGGAGGGAGGGAGGGAGAGAAGTGAATCTCCAGCAAGCCATTCCTTCTGAGCCTCTGGTTGGTAGATTTTGAGGACAGCCTCCTCTCCAGTTTCACGGCTTTACAAAATTTAACTGTTTCTCTGTGTTTCGGTGTAAAACTTCACTTCAGAATCCCGCAAAATGATTTTGTCTTCTGTTCATTTGTATTAGGAATTTAGAGACTGACACCTGAGTAGTGCCGGCTATGGGAATTAGGGAAATAATGTTAGAGCGATTTAGATGTCTGCTTTCCATTCTACAAATATAGAGGAAGATTTTAAATATTGGATGAAGGAAATAAAATATGGATAAAGAGGTATTCAGACTAGGACTTTATGGAATAATCATCTCAAAGCTTTTCCAAGTCTTTCTCCTAATTGTGTCTCAAATCTTGAAGCTGCCTCTCTGTAGTTTTTATGGCTACATTCACCCCTGTAAGATTATGTTAAGCGAAGAACTGTGAACATAAAATCTCCCACTATGGCTCTCAGCCCTGGGGTCCTAACAGCTGGGAAGTGTGTGGCAAGTGATCTCTTACAAATAACGAAGAATTGGAGTTTATTAACGACTTATCAATATGTAAACAGACTATTTCAAGGTTATTACCATAAGGATACTTTCACTCACCCAAATTCCAATTTGATTTACTTCCTTTTCTCCTTCTCTTTTGGGCCACAGAGTTGAAATAATCCTACTTGAGTTCACGGTACACTCATCAATCCATAAAGGCCCCTCTTTTATTTTCTCTCCTATTTCCTAATCCTCACTCCAATCTCTCCTCCATTCCCTCCCCCTCACTCCTATCTTTATTTAGAAATATGCATATATTTAAATAATATACGGTATTGCTTTGTGTGTACATGCTTAATTTATAAAAGACAATGTGCTATAAATCTCATGCTTGCTTCCTTTTTTCATCCAGCTCTAAGCTTCTGTAATTTATCCTCATTGTTCTATGTAAATCTGATTATTATTGCTAACGGTTTTACATATAATCAGTTGCCTTGCCGCTGTCCTAAAGACGGACTCCTGGTTGACCCCAATTTGCTGCTACCACGAACGGTGCTTCAATGAGTGTGCAGAGAGCGTCGCCTCCTCGCAGCTCTGGGCGAGCCTGACTCTGGCCACACCGGAGGCTGGCTGCAGATGCGTGGGCTGTTACACTCCCTCCAGCAGTGCTGGAGGGCTCTCAGTTCCCCACATCCCTTGCGCCACTTGATATTAATAAGATTTCCAATTTTTGACAATCTGATGATTTTAAAGTGGATCACATTGTAATTTAAATTTGCATTTCCCTGATTACTGGTGAAGTGAGTATCTCTTTATAAACTTATTAGCAGTTTGGATTTCTCCTGTAAACTGCTTATGTCCTCTGCCTGTATCTTTCCTATGTGGGTTTTCTATCTTTTTCTCATCAACCTGCAGGAGTTCCTTGGGGCCTTAATTCCTTATTGATCTTGGACACTGCAAACATCTTTCCCCAGTGCCATCTGTCAGATAGGTTAATTGTTTTGAACTGAAATCTTTACTTTTGATGTTGTCATACTCATCAGTTTTCTACTTATGGTTTATATTGTTTGGGTCTTGGTTAAGAAATTTACTCCAAACCCAGAGCTACAAAGATATTCTTCTACATACTCTTCTGTAAGATTTGCTTACCTTCCCTCTATACTTAGGTCTTTAATCCATTTGGAATTTCTTTTTTTTTTTTTTTTTTTTTTTTTTTTTTTTTTTTTTTTTTTTTTTTTTTTTTTTTTTTTTTTTGGTATATGTTGTAAGATAAGACCCTAATTTTTTTCCCCATGGTGAGTCAGTTTTCCCAACACCATCCACTAAATGATATATCTTCTTCCCACTGGTGTCTGGTGTTTTCCTATGGATACATGGTTTGGTGTCTGGGCTCTCTGTTCTACCTCTTGGTCAGTTTGCCTGTCCTGCACTCCCCACCCCCCATCCCCCCCCACACACACAGTTTAATTGTGTTAGTTTTGAAATATGTCTTAGTCAATACATTTTCTTAAATTGGAGAGAAGGGTAAGATTACAGTTAGTAGGCTGGGAATGACTCATAATCCTACAGTCTCTCTTATCCTCATCCTAGCCCATAATTCCCATACAGGGTCACCCATGGGAAGGTATCTTACATGTAAATGTCATCTGTGACATATGTTAAAATTGAGGAAAGACTAAAACATCTAAGTGATTCCCTGTTTGCACTGCACAATTCTTTGAAATTAAAATTGCATGTCTTTCAGAATAAGAGAGTCAATATTTTTTACTCTTCAAGTTGAAAGTTATTACCTTGAGAACATATAAAACAATTCTTCAATGGAAATTAAAGATCTTCAGAAATAATTTCACTGGGTTTTCAAGATTCACAAAAAGGGTAATATGCAAAAGGCAGCTGAGGGGCTGAGTGGTTAGTAATTTACTCCACTCCAACAGCTAATCTGTGAAGGAACTGAAACTGGAGGCCAGGTTTCCTGAGACTTCTTCATCGACTTTACAAATAGGCCTACAATGTCTCCTGTGCACTAGCCATCACTGCACAGAGTAGAAAAATTAATAAACAAACATGATCTCTGCCCACATACTAGTCAATCAGTGACTTGCCTGAAACCTGGGTCTGCCTCTTCACTCATGGAAGAATGGGTCTCTTATGAGGTCGGATATTTTCAGTCCATTCCATCAGCTGGAGGACAATTCAAATACATTTTACACAGACCAGCTGACAATCAGCTAAAAATTCTAAATAAATATTGCCATGGTAGATTTACCAGCCGAATGTAGACCTGGTCTACAACTCAGATGAGACAAAAACAGCAGGCCAGAATGTCTTTCCAGAAAGGGACTAGATGGAAGCCATGTTAGAGTTTCTGAATACTCACAGTTGAAGAATTTCCAAGTGAAGGCGAGCACAGAATGTTCAGGTTTGGGGGTGGGGAAAGGGGGAGAGGGAGAAAAGGAAAAGACAAGACAAGAAAAGCTAATGTTCAATTGGGAATAACAGGGGGAGAAAAAAAAGACATTATATAACAGAAAGAGACATTCAAAAAGTCTTATCCCCTCAACCTCTGTGACTTCACCAAAACCTTGTTTTGAGCCTGAATTACTTATAAATAAATATCAGCACATACCTAACAGCACAATTAGGATGTGGCTTACACATAAAAAGTGTTCAATAATTATCAGCATTTTTAAGTAGGTAATTATCTCTTAGGAATAATGGAACCAAGGAGTGCATCAAACTATCTTTTACAAGCATAAAATAAAGTGAATGTTGTTCATATTGTTTATCTTCTGCTTTCCCTAAAGTCGTATTCCTGAAGGAATTATCTCATTTAAAAATACTCCATGTGTTGTTGATCATGGCAAAAAAATAAAATAAAGACAGGAAAAGGCAAACCACTCTAATGTTTGGTTAAAGAAATTTCAGCTTATTCATACTTTGAAATTCTACTCAGTCTTCATAATTATTCAAAATCATGTGGTATATTGAGTAACATAGAAAGATATCGAGAGTTTATAAAATTTGAAAAGCAGGTTAGCTAACATTATAACATATTATTTAAGAGTTTAGAGTTGAAAGCCAGACTGTTTGGGTTCAAATCCCACCGTTTCCACTTAAATAGCTATGAGGCTTTGGGCAATATTTTTAATCTGTCCATGATAGTTTCCTCATCTGCAAAACAAAAATAAAAATAAACCTACTTCATAGAGTTCTTGAGGTGATTCAATGAATTAATATACGGAAAAGTAATCCAAACAGTGTCTGTTACATAGTAAGAAGTTAAATGTAAATTACTTTTAATATTATTATTATAGCAGTATCACATATTTCTCTGCTTGTACAGACAAGTCTATAAAGATACACCATAAAATTTTAAGTGTTTATCTCTAGAATGTGAGATTATTGATTTTGCTTCTTCTTTCTGCTTATCTGTATTTTTCTAATTTTTCCAGTCATAAAAATATATTGATTTTCTAATAAGGAGCAACAAGTTATTTTTAATTTGTGGGAAAAAAAAATCTATGAGATGGGCCGGGTCGCAAAGAATGGCACATTCAGATAATTGAGAGCTCTCTGAAAATAAACAGTCTAGCAATGAGGCAAAGTTTTGAGTTATGTCCCAAAATAAATAGGGGGTTAGGGAGCTGATGAGGGGAGAAAGGGAAAATGGAAGAGAGTGACATGCTCCTCCTATTTTTTTATTTGTGCTCAAGGTTAAGGTTCAATATAGCAGCAAAATGGAAAAAAAAAGGGAAGTGCTGTGAGAGGTGACAGGGACAAACACTGACTGGCTCTGAAGTTTTGAAAGGCACTGGATAATTTCATGACCGTTAATAACATCTGCAGTCCTGCTGGGCAGGCTAATGGCAGGGGTAATTAGAGCCTGTGCTTTATGACAGATGACTGTTTGTCACAGGGATGGCCCCAGGGGCCACACTGCTCATGGGTAGGCAGGGCCAGGAGGGGCCGCCAGGGCCTTGCCAGGAAAGACCCTACCTGATCATAGCAAAGGGATGACCTGGGCTCACCTCTGTGGACAGATTGTTAGCTCACACAGGAAACAGCGGGGGTATGCGCTGCTCGGGGCTTCAGTCTGGATGTAAAACCGGCCCAAACTGATATCCTGCAGTGAAATATTTTCACACTCCACATAATCGAGATTTAGGCTTACAAAAATACATTCAGTTCAAAGAAGTTGTGAAATCAATAAATTTTATCTTCAACTAGTAGCTCCCGGCAGTGATTATACACGGGTGAACTGATTCTCCAGTTTCTCAAATTAGGAAGTGGCCATTTCAAGACATGACCTTTCCTTCACAAACAAGACAATGGGCTTGATATGAATATTTTGGTCATTCCTTATCTCCAAACCAGCTTAAATTGTTCAGTTCTTAAATCAGGATGACTAATAGTCTTTTCTAAAACTTTTATTTTGAAATGAAAACATGTATTTTCAAAGTGAAGGTTTCCATCTATGTAAGTCTTGGAATGCATCCCTCTCTCCACAGGATGTTTCACGATACAGAATGTCAAAAGAGAATACTTGGAATGCCATGTAGGGATTTGTTCCAATAATTTCACCTAAGCAAAAAGCTATACTCAATGTCTCTTTGAGTAGACTTCTGCACGAGTGTCCTTTCTTGGGGATATCAGACCTCTTAATGCAGGGCTACACAACTTCTAAAAAAAGATTTTTAACCGACTTCCTGTAAACATTTCTGAATGAACCAGAATGTTTATCAAATTTCTCCCAGAACCCCTCTAAAATGAGAGAAAAGGAACTTAAGATGTTTTCAATCACAAAATCAAAAAAAAAAAAGAAAAAAAAAAGAAACCCCAAAGCCAGAAGAGCTGATGACAGACAATCAGCAATATCAATGAACCGTTACAAGATAGGAAGCATATAGATGGGATTTGGGACTTCCTTTTCCAGCAGTACGACAGACTAGACATTCTGACAAACTCTATGCCCAAATATACTGAGATCCAAGGTAAATTATGTGCAACAAACATAAAGAAACAAGGAAATGAAAACTATGCAGGAGAGGTTAGCAACATGGAAGACAAAGTGAGATGGCGTGATCAAGTCTTAAGAAGAGAGAACAGAGAGGAGGAGGAAATGAAAAGCATGAATCTACTTATTGAGGAAGGAAACCACCATCAAAGAAGAAACTCACTGATATTCGTAAGCTTTTACTATTTTTTTTAGTCAGGTGGTATATTCATGGGTATTCACTGCATTATTATGTTCTTAATATACATGTTTGTAAATATATTCTTCAAATATATTTTAAATGACATAATTGATTAAAGCAAAGCATTTGGATAAGCAGGAACCACTTAGGCTTTAGCTTTCTGGACTTTCCTAAATTCCTGTAAAAATGGTGAGAAGGGTCAGGAAGCCAACAAGAAGCAAGTCTACGCAAGCACAGGACCCTGGAAAGTCTCAGAGGCTGGAGGCACCACATTACATGTGAGGGCAGGTGTGAAGGGTGAGGCTTGAAAACAGAAGATTGGTTAAAAGTCTGGATAATGAATAATTGGATCCAAATTCCTTCCCCCAACATATTCAGCCACAAGGCTATCTCTCCTCTATCCCAGGAGACTGAAGGGTTTTTCTCTGGAGAAACTGAGTCAACAGGGCCTGGCCTTAGGGACACCAGACTTCAGTGAAAAGCTTACTGAAATCTCCTTGGTTAAATCTCCCCCATAGCCCCTTACCTTGCTTAGCTCCCATAAGTTTAGCTTTTCAGAGTTATAACCACTCCCACATTAACTCCCAGATGAAAGGTTGGATGATCTGTGTCTGAAGAAATGGAATGACTCAAAAGAAAACATCTGTAGGCTCTTATTTGAGGGGGGAGGGCAGTGTTCTCCAGGGAAACCAACAGGTCCCTACCTGTCTATATTAGTCTGCTAGGGTTGCCATAACAAAACACCACAGGCTAAATGGCTTCAATAACAGAAATGTATTTTTTCACAATTCTGGAGCCTGTAAGTCCAAAATCAAGGTACCGATAGGTTTGGTTTCTGGGGAGATCTCTTTCCTCAGTTGGCAGAAGATGCCTCTCTCTGTGTCCTCACACTGCCTTTCCTCTGTATACAAGCAGAGAGAAATCTCTGACACCTCTACCTCTTCTTATAAGGATTCCAGTCCCATCAGATTACAGACCCACCCTAATTACCTCATTTAATTTTAATTACCTTTTCCAGGTTCTCTCTCCCAGAGAACATTCAGCCACACTCAGGTTTAGGGTTTCAACGTATGCATTTGAGGTGGACACAATTAAGTCCATACCATCATCCTATCATGAAGGAAGTCCATCTGTCCATAAGCCTTGCCCCATCCCACTCAGAGCTTCCCATTATCTCTTTTGTGTTTCTGTATTAAATGTAAAAATACAGCCATGTGTTAACAGACATTTGAGGAAAGTCATACACCAACGTGAAAGTCATACACCAAAACAAAGGCACAAAAACATTTAAAAAAAGGAAGTTGGAGGAAATGAAATGAAGCAGGAACAGAGGAAAACTATAGCAACAACAAATTGCAATTAATATCCAAAGATGAGAGATAATTCTGCAACTATGAAAAACAATGTAATAAAAAGGAATAACCACAGAACAAGAAATCGTTCTTAAAAATTAAAAATATCATAGCAGATATTTAAGAATTCAATAGAAAGAACCGGATGATAAAAAGAGTCAAGGAACTATTACAGGAAGAAAAGAAAAGATGGAAAATCATACAAAAAAGATAATAAAATGTGAATATTAATCAAGTGTCCCATCATATAAATAACAGGAGTTCTAAAAGGAGAGAGGAAAAAGCATGAAGAGGAGAAATTATTAAAGAACTAACACAAAGAAATTCCCCCAAATTGAAAGACAAGTATCTAGTTTGAAAGAGTCAACTGAGTACCCAATAAAAAGAATAATAATAAAAATCTACCCTAAGTCACACTGAAAAAAATTTCAATAAAATAAGGGTAAAGAGAAGAACCTTTAAGCTCTGATGTAGGAAATAGGAGGAAGAGGTCACATATACTCAGGAATGAGAAAGTTATCAAACTTTTCAACAGCCACAATTAAACTTCATAGAGAGTGGAGTGATGCTTTCAAACATCTGAAGAATAAACTATTTCCTACCCAGTTTCATACCCAGCCAAATTACCAACCTAATGTGAGCATAGAAAAAAAAAGCTTATTTAAACATGCAAGTTTATTGTGCATGCACTTCCTTAGAAGCTGCAGGAGGCTGTGCTCCAGGAAAACAGCAGAATAAACCAATAAGGGGAGCTAAGAAAGAGTGGGATCTAACAGAAGGTAGAAGAATTAAGCAATGAAAATGTAACCATGTTATTTAGAAATCTGGGATTGAATGTGAGAAAAAAATATGCCCAAAAGACTTGAAAGATGTTACCTCAGGAAAATGGAACCTGGGGCTGGGCACAGGTGGGGCCAGATGGCTGTTTTTCAATGTCTTACGGTACCATTTGATTTTTAAAAATCTATATGCATATATTCCTTTGAACATCTTAAATATTCAAGTGAAAAAAAAATGTAATCCAAATCTAATCTAGAACACCCAGGAGCCTAGTCCTGTTTTAAATATCAGCTATATATTGTTTTTCCAATTAAGGAATGAAGCAAATTAGAGAAAAATTGGGAAAAATTTTTAAAGAAGGCGGGGGGATCATATTATTACCCATAATCCCACAACTCTATACAATCATTCCAATCATTTCCTTTACAGGCTTTTCACGTGTAAATTAATTCTATAGCTGCAGTCATGGCTTTCATACAGTTATATCCTGCTCACCCCCCACCCCTCAACACTACACCATGATTGATTTCCAGCTTGCTGTATGGCATTACACCCATCTTTCTTAATGGCTCAATCAGACTTTTTGATCTAAGTGTCTCACTCAATACCATAGATCGCCTCCTCTCACTCCCTCCCTCTCATTGTTCTTTTTTACGTTCTTTAGACTCTCCAAGCCCCTGTTCCTCTAAGGGCCTCGGCCCTGGAATGTTCTCTCGAGATAGCTGCTTCACTGTTGCCAGCCGGGAACCGACTTAAATGAAACTTCAAGACCTCCGTTGACCTCCAAGCCAAGGCACCCCTTTTTCTCACATCCCTGTTTTCATCATGACAGTTTTCACCACATGCTCCTTTTTTTTTTTTTATTTCTTTGTTTGTTTGTTTTATGGCTCATCGAAATAAACTGTAAAGCGCCATGAAAGCAGGAATTATAACTGTCCTTCCCATGTCCAGCACAGAGAAAACACTCTATATACTTTGTGGGGTGAATAAATAAACTAATATATGACCGAGAATGAATGGATGAAATGCGAACTACTTCAGGCCACAGAGAGAAATCTGAGGCCTAACAGGAGTACCAGGGGGTTTGTAAAACAGCGAGTCAGGAAATCTGCCTCTAGTTCTGGCCGCCACTAACTCGATGTGTGGCTTGGAATGGGGCACTGTTAACCTCTCTGTTCCATTTTCTTACCTGGGACACGAGAGCATTGGAGTGGGTAGCCTCCATCATTTGCTTCAACAACAAGTATTGAGGTCTGCGCCTTTACAAAGCCCTCACTTTGCTAAAGATTTCTGTTGTTAGTTTTGGAAAATAACTTTTCGATTCCATTCTCCTGGATGATGGGTGAGTAGAAATTTTAGACAAATAACTACATCTTTTTTTTTTTTTTTGCATGACGATAAGCAATTAGTTTTAATAGTTCTTGTCTCTGTCTTTTCTCTCATGAGAGAGGGAAATGGACTCATTGATCAGGTAAATGAAGTGGCATGAAACTGGAGGTTGCTCTGGCATATGGAAACTTTCCTGACAGGCAGTGATCTTCTTTGAGGGAGACAGTATAGAATTGTGGTTGTCTTGGTCAGCTTGGGCTGCCATAACAAAATACCGTAGACTGGGAGGCCCACAGACAACAGAAATTTACTTCTCACAGTATGGTGGCTAGAAGTCCAAGGTCAAGGAACCAGAAGATTTAGTGACTGGTCAGCCTGCTTCTGGTTTATGGACACAGTCTTTTCACCATGTCCCCTCATGGCAGAAGGGGATAAGGAAACGCTCTGGGGCCTCTTTCCTGAGGGTATTAATCCCACTCATGAGGGCTCTACCCTCTGATCTATCACCTCCCAAAGGCCCCACCTCCTAAAACTATCATATTGGGGGGTTAGGCTTCAAAATATGAATTTTGGGGGAAACACAAACATTCAGACCATAGAAGTAAGGTAAAAGCACATAGCCTGATGTCAGACAGGCCGGGTTTTAAGAAGTACCCATGCATGAACTTGGGCAGGTTACTTAGACAGATAGAGTAGGACAGTGTTGCTAAAGGCTAAAGTTAGTGTGTGTGTGTGTGTGTGTGTGTGTGTGTGTGTGTGTGTGTGTGTGTGTGTGTGTCGGCAGGGGAAGTCCCAGCTCTGCCACTTGCTAGCTGTAAAACCACTCATGTCTCAGGATCCCATGTAAAAATGGAGTCAAGGAAGTTATTACTTCATAAGATTGTTGTGAGGATCAACAAATTCCAAATTCATAAGACACCTCGGACGGCAGGCACTGGATCCACAGTCACCATTATTTGGGTTTGCTGCTATTGTTGGATTGTTGTTACTTACTCTCTCTAAATCTACTTCTTCATTGGTTGATTCAGTGAATATTTACCAAATGCTTTTGATGAGGCATCATATCACTTCATGAACTTAAGATGAAGCTTCTGAGCCTCCATTATAAAGCCATTAGCCTATAGGACTGGGATTAAGTGTTCCAATCTTGCAATCATTTGTAGACATGTCCTCTGGGCGTGATATCTGGGGAGAACTGTCCCCTGAATGTGCCAGTCATCCTGGGGAGCAGGCTTCACTGCCACTCTGCAGCATGTCCTCTCCTCCACCATCCTGTCCGATGACAGACTGCTAAGTGCTCAGGGTCAAATCTCCTGATTCCCAATCTGAGCCAGGACAAGCAGGGGAGATAAATGACAGAGAAAAGGAGAAGAGCATCTCAAAGGTGGGAAATACATTCAGACATCCAGAGAAGAAAGAAAGAGATGGGTGACAAGGTCCTAGGAGTTGTCCCACCCTTATGTAAAGGGGCAGGGATGAATTTGGGAGCTGGTGTTCATCTCTACCCTCACTTTTCCTGTCAGTTCCCTCATTTTCACTCCTAATCATGGGAGAATATTATCTACGATAGTGACTGAAATATAAAAATGTTTAGAAGTAAATAATCGCTAATTTTCAAGGAAAGTAGTACAAAAGTTGCTAAGAATATACTTGTTTCCCTGCAGATAAAAGAATTAAAATTTTAAGTTCACAATCAAATGAAAGTAGAGCTTGAGATTATAGCCACTGAATAATCCGTGGACCAGCCGTGGAGTATTTCTATGTCTCCTACTCCATATTCAGAACTAGCATCAGTGACCACGTTCTGTCCAACTGCCTTAATAAAACTACAAAATTTCCAAACCGAACTCAAAACTTTCTCCACCAAGCCTGGTCTTTTTCCATGTTCTCTCTCTCTATCTAAATAAGCTATAAAACCTAAGAGTTATTCTTTATACTCCTACACCCTCATCATACCCAAAACAGCAGCAAATCCTATCAATTTGAGCACACAAATATCTCTCAAATTAGTGGATTTTTTCCTTAGTTCAAAACAGTTATGTTGAGGGTGTTCAAACATAAACAAAAAATATAATCTATAAAAATCAATAAAAAATCAATAAATGAAAAAGAGCAATACTTTAATAAGAATAGGTGGATAGGGAAAAGAACTAATTAGCAATCTCAGAAATAAAAAAAAGTCATTAATATATTTAAAAAATCGATAGATGCAATAAAATTTAGATTGACTATAGTCACAAAGATAATTAGTGAGTGAAAAGATAGTAACTGAAGAATTCATCCGGATACAATACAAAGAAATACTGAATACGAAAAAGGAGTTAAGAGACTTCTCCCAAAAATGACCATCACCCTCTCCCGCTGTGCATACACATTACTCTCCTACAAGAGGTGGTGTCTTCCACTCCTATGGATACCTGGTGTTTTGTTTTGTTTTGTTTTGTTTCACTTTCAAACCATAAAAGATCTTAAGCAAAATAGTAAAATGTTAACAATTTGTCAAATCTGGATGATAGGTACTTTTGTGTTTACTTAAATATTTGCAATAGTAACAAAACAGATTTTTCACCAATAACTCATGGACATCAATTCCATTTCTTTTCTTTATAGTCACAACCCAAAAAGAACTCTGCCAACATAGTCCATTGTTGGGTTCGGTCTTGAGGGAGAAAGGGTGAGGTATGCCCTTACTCATCTGCATTTGAGTCTCTGATGCAGTCATATAGAGCTGGGCTGCGCCCCCACCTCACGCACAAATTTACACAGGGCTGGGAGGAAAGGTTCAAAGATACCTGACCATGTTCAACAAACTAAATTCCCAAAAGAGGCCAAATTGCATTTTTCTGTTTTTAACAATGGGGAGGTGATGCTGGACTTGGCTAGAACTTTGATGGGATGGAACAAAAGCAAAGTCCCCTTTCTGCTAGGCGAGGGGATTCCAGAAACTGCGTCCGCGGTGGGCTTTCGAGGCCTGGCTGGGGCCCCCTACTTCTGAAGGGGTTTTGAGCCCCAACAGCTACAAGAACTTTCCCTGGTCCATCTTATCTGATCGCCTGACCTTCATGAGGGGACGAGGTGAATTGTTTGACCTGTCTCTGCTTGCTCACGGGCTGAGCTGTCAGGAGGACCTGCGGGGGCAGGGCCATCCCCGCTTCCGGTATTTCCTGCTGCACACGCCGCCAGAGGCAATTACAATGGTGGAAATTAATAAATTCTACGCATAAGCTGTGCTTTCTGGTACAACCAATGGGTTATGAGTTTCTCTTCCTATTTTAATCCTTGTGTAACGTGTTTTCTCCTCCTGGTTGTGGGATTCTGCACTGCCCTGCTCAAGGCCTTCTCCTGCCTTTTGTTCAGGACAAAAGCACATACTTCAGTGACAACGGCCCCTACCTGGCACATTCTTCCTCTTTTCTTTCTGTCTGCCTCTCCCTCCCCTTCCCTCTTCTCCATCCTTCTCCAAACCCATTTTATTTGTTTGAAATTACAAATGCAGCATTTCCCACACCGACACTGGCAGCCTGAGTTATGGATCCTGAGTTTCCAGTCCACTGCCCAAATGACTCACAGCATTTATTTTATGTGTCTCTTCCAAGCAGAACAGGTAGCAAGGAATCCTAAGTAAAATGGAAGTTTGCCACAGTGTGCTCATGCTTCTGCATAGACAGATAAGACCTACATAATTAAGCACACGCAGGCCTTTCCTGATCAGATTGGGCGTTGGCCTTGGCTTAGGAGCTAGAAACAAGGCTGGCAGGCAGCAGAGAAGTGAAGTGAGAAGGGCGGGCCAGTCACCTGCACCCCTCATCTTGTCCCTCCCTCTTCTAGAGGCCTACCTACCTCCTAGGCCTTCCAGCACCTCGTCCCCCTGTTGAAAAAGGCGGGAAGGAGGAAGGACCATCACCTTGTTCTGCATCTCAGAAAGAAAACTATCTGAGTTCCAAACATAAAAAAAATACACTCCTGTTCAGGAGCAACACAGTTCGATCACTGGTCCACTAACTCCCTCCTCCTTCGCAAACGTATCTAGTCTTAAGAGGATCGGTTGACTTAAGAAGTAAGAACCTACAAAAGCAGCTTTAGATCTAGATTTCAGTTAATACTGCCATAGATTGCTAAGGAATGGTAGGTGACTTGCAAGAATAATAATTCCTCATTTTAGACCAAAACCACCAGAGAATTACGTGAGTAAATATAATATTTGTCGCCAACAGCTTAGCTTTTTATAACTGTTCCATTGTCATATCTGCAGCTGTGCCTCCAGGCCCTGGCCAGGAGGAGTGGGCTGGGCTGCCTGGTCATCACCTCGTTGTGTGGGCTGGGGCCAGCCACTTCCCCTCTGGCCTGCATTTTCTCTGCTGTAAATTAGAAACTGAACGAAATTATTTCTAAGGTCTCTTCCAAGTTTAAAATTTTATGAATCTGAGATTCTATTTGACTAGTATTAATCCAAGTCTATTAAAGATACTTAGCCCCTAGATATCCTTATAAAGACATCTTATTGGTGTCTTTGCGTACTTTTATTTAAAAAGGAAAAATTATTAAAATATAATATACAGAAAAGCGCGCACAAGGGTACAGCTTGATGAATTTTTCCAAAACCAAAAGTACCTGTGTAACCAGCTTCTGGATCAAGAGACAGAACGTGACCAGCCCCCACAGAACTGATCTCATGCCCCCTTTCTGACCTCAGATTCTCGTAGTGCCTCATAAATGACAAATGTTAACTTCACGAGTGATCTGCCTCCAAATCTGTTTTCTTAGGCAAATTCATAAATAGTTCACACCTGTATTATAAAGAACAATAGGAAAAGAAATAAATAAATGCTTTCGGGGAATTAGAAACAGTCCTTTATTACCCAGACAAGGAGGCTGTGAAACACAGAAAGATAACACAAGAGTGTGAGCAGAAAAAGAATGCCGTAACACCTGGCAACTGTGGTCAACTGTACTGATGCAGTGTTCCCGCCTGGATGTGGAAATCAGTCCACTACTGAAAGAAAAATTACAGCAATCAGACACGTTTTCATTTCACACACACGCACATGCACACACACACACATGCACACACACACACACATGCACATGCACACACATGCACACACAAGCACACGCGCACACACACTGGCGTGGTTCATTTCATTCACCAACCTTACTCCTTCCTCGGGAGTCAGCCGGATCGCTCAGCCAGAGGCGGCAGAGCCGGCCACGTTTGCAGTCCTTCCGCTACACCGCCTTGCCGTCCCTCGCCCTGCGCCCTGCTCTGGCGGGTCCTGGATGTGGACTCATCCGTACCCCCTTTCACAGCACCAAAAGCAGCAAAGGAGACAGAAGGAGCCAGGCTGTGCCCACAGCGATTCTCCCCTGGACAAGGCATGTGCTCGGCCACCATCATCCTTTCCCTCTTTTCCCTGGATGGACCTAGGTGCAGGCTGCTGCACCCCTGTCCCAGTCCAAGCCACGCCACCATCCGTCCGTGCCAGCTCTCCTCCAGTCTGGGGGAGGTCGTTGCTGTTTTCTCCTCTGCGCCAGCCCCACTGGCACTGCCTTTCGTCCCGTAGGTGCCTGCACCTGACGCGTGCACCTCCCCAGACGTCCTTACGAAATGTGTGCTTTGGCTCTGCGGCTGACTCAGGTTTCTAGACTACGCCGATGGTGCTGTGCTACACACTGCTTTCTGCTGCTTCCTTTTTCACTCACCCTGGAATGACTGAGTTCCATCCACGTGGCTGTATTACTCTCAGTTCACTGCTCCTCACTGCTGCCATGGAGTCAGTGGCTGCCTGGATCACACTCTACTCATGAACTGTCACCAAAGGATAAATTCGTTTTGGCCGTCCTCCCATCTCCCCTCCCATCTCCCCTCCCGGTGGCCTCTGTAGCGGCCTCCTCTTGCTCCCTAGTGGCCTGGCGACGTCCTGGCCTTATTCTCTGCCCCTAGACTTTAGCTTTGGGCTTTCCCTTACCTTCTCCAGCCACCCGAGGCCACCATCGAGGGTCCTGTCCCTTGGGGGCTTATGAAGTAAGACCAATCTGATTAATTGTGCCTCAATTATTGGGGCTGCCTCTCTAGGTTTCATGGAGATACTGAGAAAATTCCTGCATTCCCACATTCCCACTGGCACGACCCTGGGCTAGGCCCCATTATCTCACCCCCGGTGCTGACTCATCTCTCTACCTCCAACCTGTCCTCACTGAAGATTTGTGTCATATGTTAGGAGACTAACGTTCTTAAATTCGGCCTTCCACATGATCCTCCTCTGTCAAATAACTGCCGCCGTTAGAGAGAAATTCTTCTGACTGGCACCCGTCTGTGTAGGTGACAAGAGAATGAACCAAAGTGAGACTCCCTGGATGCAGATCGTGGCTCCACCACTCAGGGGCTATGTGACCTCTGGCAAGTAGGTTAACCTTTCTGTGCCTCGATGAGAATTAAAAGGAGTTAAAATATGTCAAGCGTTTAGATTGGGGTCTGACACATACTAAGTGCTCAGTAAATGTTAGCTATTTTTATTACCATTCAATCTATTATAACCCAACACAGACTCTGATTTACCCCCAGGGAGTCTATGTTATCTTCTATGCACATTTCTAAATTTTTTACTTTGCCAGATTAACCAACTAAATCTTCTGCACTCCTCGATATCAAGTTCTGTCTCCTCCCCCAGGCCCTTCCCACCTCCAGCTGCCCTCAGCTTCTGAGAAACCAGGACATGCTCTGTCCATATTATTCTTTTTTTGGTTCTTGACTATATCATGTTTCAACTTCTTATATAACCTGAATAAAGCCCAGAGCCCCTCTTGGTCCATTCACAGCCCAGCAAGCTATATTAATTAATTCAGTTCTTTACTCCATCTCTCTAGCAAATAATGTTAAAGGAACGAGTGAATTATCAGCACACGGCAAACATCACTGAAAACAACAGAAGTGTACCTCTCTGCTAGAGCCCCTCTCAACACCTTCCAGACGGAAGGCAAACGCTCTCCACTTGGCTCGTCCAGCACCATCTTCCCTGTTGCTTCCTCTCAAACCAGAAATGACCACCAGCACCTCCTCTCTGCTCAGCCACCAAGATAAGTCCCATCGGGGCGGGAGGTGGAGGGGCAGCTCTAGTCCTCCCAGTCCTTCCTCGCCATGAATGGTCAGCACAGAGACCCCTGGGAAGTCTAAGTCCACCCAATTAGTTCTCTGTCAAAATCTTATGAGTATAATTCTCTGCTTTATTACAGTTACTTAACTTTGCAGCAGTCTTGTGGTTTGGGTAAACCTTAGGTGGTCCCGAACTGGCAGAACCCATCCCTGAGGCCATGGTTAAGGGAGGGGCCTGAGCACTCCTCACATGGCCTCCTCCGCCCACAGCGACTGGTGAGTCCAGCCCAAGTGAACCGCGGGACTTGGTTCCCAGGTGAGACTCCAGGAGTCTTTCCGGCCCTGACTGGTATGAGATGCGGACACGAGGCCTGAGGCTGCAGCAGAGTTTCTGTTGCGATGAGGAGAGCTAGTCTGTGGACAAAGCCAGCACACAGAGGAAAGCAGAACCTGGAGAATCACAGAGATGCAAGAACCGAAACCCTGAAAGAATTGTCTCTGAAATCTACTCCGTCTCAGGATTTACTGAGTCACCTTAGCAAATACATTCCTTGTGTTGTTTAAAACAGTCTGAGCTTGATTTGCTATTAATTTGCAACCAAAGGTATTCTAAGCTATATAGACCAGCATGTGAATTAAGTTTTCCAACCTCAATTTCTTCTTCTGTAAAAACAGGATTTTTAAGAATCACCTTGCTTCATGAGATTTTTTAAATTACCTACACCTCACAGGGTTACAGGCAACACCATGTGTAAAGTGCCTAGCGCTATGTCTAATGCAATACGTAAGCACTTAGTAAATGGTTTTCCTTTCCATTCACCTTCTCCCCTAAAGGGCTGGAAATTAGTAGAGAGATAAGAGCACTACATATGCATTTCAACAGGAAAGAAGGAAAAGAAAAAGGAAAACCAGTGCTGTTGAAAGCCAAACTCAACGCAGTAACTTGGGCTCTCCGAGTCACAGTGCAAGAATCTGACTGACCCTCTCGACCTCTGCCGCCTGCAGAGAGCCCTGGCTCCATTCCTGACCCACCTGCGCGGGCTGTTGGGTCAGTGGGCAGCTGTCCCCAGTTAGTGCTGATGTGACTGGAACAGAAAACACAAAAAGGCCACAGCTGCCACACAGAACCGGCACGGGACCCTCTCTCAAAAAAGAGAATGCACTCACTCTTCTACTTGGGGGAAAAGGTAGGGAATTCTTAAGTAAAAAATATAAAATCTCTCCTTTTTTTTTAAAGAAAAGCTTTTTGTTATGTAAAATTTCAGATATATGCAGAACAGACTCTGATATCCCGAACTCCTCCCACACAGGACCTGGGACCACCTTCAAGAGTCAGTGTCCACAGACAGGACTTTACTTCATCCAGGTCCTCCTCATGTTCCACTTTCTTTTGTAAGCAAACCCGTAACATCATATCGTTTTATCAGGAAATATTTCAATACATCTCTAAAAGATGAGGACTCTTTTTTTTTTTCAAAGCGTAACAACATTATTATTATCACACCTAAAAACTAACAACACAAATTTTCTGTACTTCGGTGTCCACACCTGGTCGCTTTATGCTTTCAAAATGTCTTATCGTCACTTAATAAATAGACAATAAATAAAAGACTGACAAAGAATTTCATTAGAAGAGGCTAAGGAATTCATCAACGAAAAAATATATTTCCGTGAATTTAGTACTCTTGGAACAAAGCCGGTAAGAAAATCTCATTACCGAGTTATAAAACATGGAAAAGTAATATGTTAAAAATGTATCTGATTTAGGGGTAACAACAGCTGTTTGATAAACTCTCAGTGAAAGATAATGTTTCTCTCTAATCAACACATTTAGAACGTCCCTCTTAAGGTATCCATCTAATATTACGTTTTCAAGGATTTTATATTAGGGTAAGACAGCAGCAAGGATATTCCATCACTTGCTTCCCCTACAGCTCCCATCTGGGTGTGAGAAACCGTTGCGCTATGGATGTTTCTGCACTCAGTCGAGGGCAGCTGACTGATGTGGTGGAGCGTAATGCATATTCCTTTCATTTCCCCCAGCCCTGGGCATCTGTGTTTAAAGAGACTTCATATTGTGGTTGCATTACCATTCTCCCACATGGATACTTATTTTAGAGAGAGAGAGAAAAAAAAAATCCTTGCTTTCTTGTACCTTTTTAAAAAGTAAAGGAGAAGAGCTTCTCATCTTTATTTCCTATTCCCAGGAAGCCTGCTTTATAAACTTGGGGGGGGGGGGTTCACATTCTTTCCTATTAAAAAGAGTATTACTTGGCCTTGAAATAATTTTCTGAAAAAATCATTTGGGATTTTTCTATAGCTACGATGTACTTCTCATTTCTTAATTTCCTTCTTGAACATGTACCTGTTTTGATCTTTGATTTCCTTTAAACTTACAGTGAGGCAATGCAGTCTCTTACCACCACCTTTGATGCATCCCAAATTATACCCCTTGGAATTGCTTCAGTATTATTCATTTCAAAATGGTTTCTCAACATTTCTTGAATTTCATTTATACAGGTAAAGTCGTTAAGCAAAAGGTTATTTTGGGGCCAGTGCTCACAGAATCCTGAGCTTACTCTGCCTCCTGAGATGATTTCCTTTGGAACCGGCCCAGGAAAGAATTCAGGTTGAGAGCTACAAAGCACAGCAAAAATGGGCAGAGAATTAAATACATATATTTATATATATATGAATGCATTTGCACTTAATGAAAACTAAAGTGGAAGGTCGGATATTTTTTCAAAAACCTCTTAGACTGATGTTTGCTTATTTTATAATTTAATCTTTCAACTGCAGATTTAATATCCAATTAAATCTCCCTTTTAAAACAATGCTTCCTTTCAGAGAATAATTTGCATGTTAAGAAAAGAAGCTTGTTCATTATTTGAGGTCTGTATAGAGCTCAAGCAACTGCAGTAGACCTCACTAAGAAGATGGTTTTCAGTAGCCACATAGATGATTGGTGAAGTAATTATGTTATTTCAGGCCCTTCTCTAGTGCTGAAAGATAATCATATTTGCATAGGTGAAAACAGAGTCTCAAATTGGAGAAAATAAACTCGAGTCGTTTTGCAGAAACAAAGAAAAATAATGCTTCAGTGGTTTCTCTTTCTGAAACATTTTCCTGTTACTGCCAATCTATGCAGGCTAGAAACCAGATCCTCAGTGGTGCATTGTGTGTGACCCTGGGAACGTCCCTGAGGCGCCAGGTCCCAAGAGCAGCTACAGCATCACTGCAGTACTATGTGAAGGTTCATTCCATGATAAAAGAATTGAGTGCTAAGAGATGATAAATTGTACTCCCATGTTCACAGCAACATGATGCACAAGACCTAAAATGTGGAAACAACCCAAGTGTCCATCAGTGGATGAACGACTAAATAAAGGTGGTACATACATACAATGGAATATAATTCAGCCTTAAGGAAGAGAATTTTGACACATGTTACAACATAGATAAACCTTGAGGACATTATACTAAGTGAAATAAGCTGGTTGCAAAAAGACAAATACTGTTTGATTCCCCTTATATAGAGAATACATAGATACATAGAGTAGTCAAACTCATAAAGACAGAATGACGGTTGCCAGGGGCTGTGGGGAGAAGGGAGTGGGAAGTTATCGTCTCAGGGTATAGCGTTTCAGATTCACAAGATGAGAAAGTTCTGGAAATGGATGGTGGTGATAGTTGCACCATGTGAATGTGTATAACATCACTGAATTCTATACTTAAAAACAGTTACAATAGTAAATTTTATATTATGTATATCTTACCATAATAAAAAAAATGCATGTTAAAACAAAAAGACAAAAATTTGTAGGATTTAAGCAGTTGGACAACCTCTCTAAGGTGTCGTTAAGAGACAGCACATATCTACAGGGCTCCTTAAAATATCTGTACCCCCACCATTCCCTTCAAGCCGTTGGCAGACACTGCCAGCATCACCACGGTGACTGGTGTCACTGGTGTGCAAGCTGTGAAACTGCGCAGGGCCCCGAACTTGGGATTTAGTGCTCTGTGGTCGCAACTTGATATCCTCGGTCATTTTATGTTTGAATTTCTGTTTTGATGTGTTAGGGGCATGGAGCCTCAGCTGACATAGGGTCGGGTCTTCTTCAGGCCACCCCCACCCCTGACCTTGGCTAGTACAGGTTCTCAGCACCGAATCCCCCAACCCTGCCCAGCGACCACTGTTCCCCGACACCCCAGCAGGCTGGAGGCTCTGGGCTATTTTCCCACGTTGGTGCAACAGCTGGTGAGCAAGGGAACGGGGCAGACATCAAGCCCCACGTGTCCTGAAGTGTTCCCTGGGCCTTCCTTGGGGGTCCGCGCTATGCCTAAAGGACCTTCTGCTCTTCCTCCCAACCTTTTTGAGTCTGGCTTGTGTTTATCTTCTGAGGCCAACTGAAGGCACCCTCCAGGGAACAGCCAGGAAATATGAATTGTGTAATTCCAGTTATTCTGCGTACAAGTTAAAAGCTCCTATATTTTCATGTAAAAGAGGTATTACACAATGTAAAGATGAAAGGTAAAATTCATGCTAATTTGAATTTTTAATGTTTCTTTACTTCCAATGACATTAAATGGCATATAAAACCACACACACACACACACAACATGACTAATCGAGAAACCACAGAAGAAAAAAGCTTTCTATTTTAGTGCTTTTATTAAGAGCACTTTTTCCCTGCTTTTTGAACAGGGGTTTGAATTTTCATGTTGCACTGGACCCAGCCAATTACGTATCAGGTCCTATTTGGGACTTAGTATTATCTCTAGAAGACTTATTAGGATGCCGATGTGTTATCTTAAGGCCAGGGTGAATTTTTCTGTGAAGGGCCAAAGATGACAGTACTCTAATATTTTCAGCTTTGCTGGTCATACAGACTTAATCACAATGACTAACTTGCACACGGTAGCATGAAAGCAGCCATAAGCAATATACGTAGACGTCAACAAAATTTTATTTACAAATAAATCTGGCCTGCAGGCCATAGTGTGCCGATTCCTGTCTTAAGGAGCCCGTCCATGCCTTCCCTCATCCCATTTACCATCTTAGAAAGCAGGCGTGAGACCTGACAGAAGAGACAAAGATAGGTCCTCATCCAAAAGTTTTCTTTTAGCAAGAGTAGCCTGGAAAACTCTGAAAATGAACAGTGTATTGCAGAGCTTTCGTAATTTAAACAATGTGGTACTGGCACATGAATAAACAGAAAGATCAATGAAACAGAAACAGACCTCAGCACATATGGAAATTCAATGTAGGATAAAGGTGGCATCTCATATAAAGATGAAAAAGATGGGCTTTTTAATAAGTAAAGTTGAGTTAAATGAAAAGTCATATGGAAAAAGATTAAATTGTATCTTTTCTTCATGCAGAAGTAATAACATGAATTCAAATGGATCAGAAATTTAAACGTAAATAAAAACGAAACTATATATCTATTAGAAAAAAATGTAAATGAATTCTATCACATGGGAGTAAGGCGAACTTTCCTAACTATGACTCAGAATTCAGGTGCAATATGAAAAAGAGTGATAAATCTGACTATTTAACAATTTAAGATAAAATAAAACACTTTTGTCCGGCAAAAAGCACCATAAGCAAAATAAAAAGGAAAGAGGGAAGGAAACGGCAAACTGAAAAAAATTTTTTGCAATGTATTCACCAATAAAAGTATAAGACTGATTAAATAAACATCATATAATCCTGAAGTTTAACTGGAAGTATCAGTATGAAGTCAAAGTACATTTTAACTTTAAAAAATACATATTTATCCTGAAAAGGCCCAGAAATGAAAACCAATTGTGTACCAATGAACATCTTAGAGCCCAGATTGTGGTCTTTAAATGCGTTTTCACTAAAAGGAACCAGGAGAAAAAGCTATTTCTCCTGAAGGACAAGCTGACTTCAGGTCTAAGGTAGAAAATGTTCACGATGAACTGGAACATCCTGTTACACAGACAGCAAGGGAGACATCAAAAACCACGGGAGCCAGGTCAAAACACTCCGGAGCCAACCTGGAGAAGTTCTCAGGAGCCAAAGGTAGAACATTATGATCATCAATAAGAATTATAACTGCAATAAATTGAAATATCTCTAATACATTTCAATCCGTGAGCACAGAATAACACTTGACACACAAAAAAATCATGCTTAGGAACAAACAAATAATTTTGAATCAAACATGTATCCTGCATTTCCTATATGAACTGTATCTCAGGGTAACCAAATAGTTGATGAGAAGTCAGTAGTCTTGTTAATAGACAAAGGAAGAATGATAGAATTGAGACAGCATCGTTTTGCAGCCCTTAATGATCTAAACAGATCTGAGCAATGATCATCAGTGACTGCTGACATCACAGAAAGGGAGACAAAAAGACTTTATGTGCCTCTTGATGGACGCACACAATATAGCCTTTAAAGTATTACCTAAGAGTTAACCTGAATTTATTTGAGTGAAACTCTAGTTTAGATCTAAAGTACAATTTAAGAAAAACAGAGTGGAACGTTTTAAATAACAACACAAAAATGTGGTCAGCAAAATCCAGACTGTGGAAAACTGCAAGGACACTGGCCCTCTTTCTTCAACAAATAAACTGCAGGAAAAGAGAGGGGGAGGGAAGGAAAGAGGGAGTGGCAAAAAAAAAAAAGGAGGAGGAGGAGAAACCTATAAATTAAAACAGTCTTAAAAGACATATCAGCCATTATAAAAAATCTGAACACTGACTGGATAATTGAAAATATTAAATAATTATTATTTTAATTTAGCTGTGATGATGGTATTTTGGTTACAAACTTTTCTTTTACAAAGACGCACAGAAAGATCTATGAAGGAAATAATGTGATATCTCAGATTTGCTTCAAAACCAGCCTGAGAAAAGAGGAGGTGGAGGAAGATGTGAATATAGAGATGAAACACAACTGCTTCTGAGATGGATGTATGGAAGTTCATTGTATTATTCTCTCTAGTTGTTTAAAGGTTTGGAATTTTCCATAATAAAACATTTTATTTATTTACTTTTAAAATTTTTGTTTCCTTATGTGAAGAAAGGGTAGTTCTGGTTAGCTCAAATGCAGCAGAAACGTCCCATAAAGCATTTAATGAGCACCTGCTGTATATATAGCATAGTGAGACCACCTAGGAAGACACCGCAATAGTTTAGGTGAAAGGCAAAGTAGAACTATAGTGGTGGTAGTGGAAATATGACAAAGAAAAAATAGAAAATTGTTTCTTTATTAGGAAAAAATGTTAGCCACAGAGCAATCTATGCACAGTCCAACAAAGAAACATTCATATGTGTTTTATTTAATGTCCTTGGAAGAACCAATGAATAAGCCAATTGTCTAAAAAAGATAATAGATTTCTCTATTTGAATGGAAGTTGAAGTTCTTTGAATTTCATTAGAATTAAATACCTTGAGAATTTACATCTTTTTATTCACTGACGTTCGGAAGCCAAACATTCTATTACAATGTACAAGGTCTGCACTGTTATCTATAAAAAAAATAGATAACAAGATTCCTTGTGAATAATTAACAATGCTCCATATTGTTGCTGCTACTTATCAATCCTGACCCTTCTTTTACCTATTTATTCTACTTTCTTCAGTTCAACCTCTACTTTCTTCTAGCAGCTCCCAGTGGGCTTAAGGTGGTCTCTAACGAGTGCCTAGGAAGGGTCTGTCCTCAAGTCGCCTCAAGGAACTGGGTGTCTGCTGACTGTGTACAGACTGTGTCTGAGACTCTGGAACCCGAGCAGCACCCGGAATTACCCAGACTCTCAGCCTCCCTCTCACACTGACCCTCCTTCCCTGTGTGGAGGCTCTTCTCTGCTCCTCACAGCTTCCTCTCCTTTCTCTTGGTTTCTGTGCAGCTTTAACTTCAGTTTGTACAGGCCCATTAGAGCCTAAGTTTGTTTTTATAGCTCCAGTTCCTGAATGACGAAGCATGACTGGCCTCGCCTAGCTTCCCCTGCTCACCGGGCAACCTAAGTAAGGAATGACCCTGAGCCATGGATCTCTTCGCAACCAGTCAGTTGGGACCTTGGTAGAGGGTGGGCTGAGTCTTACAGCATAAAACAAGGCTGCTTGTAATTGCCCTTGGGGCGGGGCCTGTGGATAGGGCAGAGTTCCTCAGAAGGGGCCTTGGGACGACAGGTACTATGCAGATTTCTAATATAATCTGCGAACCTGGGTCTCGTGCTAATAATTTTGATATAAGTCTCAAAACTAATCTGGACCTCCATTTACCACAACCCAGATTCTAACCCATCTCAAGTGAAAGAGGATTCATTTAGGGTTTGACAACCTACACAATCAACCCATCAGGAAATGACTTTGGGTCCTGGAAACAAAACCATTATCAACCCCTGCCCCTTCCACAGCTCCTTAGAGGATACCAATGGAACAGACTGGCATCTTGGCCACTAGGGAAAATGCTTGGGGGCACAGGGATGTGGGGAGGTCAGTTTTGCTTCTTCTAATATTTATCAATGTTCGAGGCCAGAAATGATTATTTGACCAGCTGCAGTTTGTTATACATTTGTTATATGCTGGGCAGCGTGCCCGGAGTGTTTGCGTATGCCACCTCATTTAACTCTCTCAGCAACCAAAGGCATAGTCTCTATTTGACAGATAAGTAAACTGAGGCTTAGAGAGGCTGAGTAGTTTGTCTAAGGCCAAACAGCTACTTTAGGGGCACATCTAGAACCTGAATCCAGAAATCCAGAACTGACTCCTTAATCCATGTTGTTTTTGTCTCCTGTGCTGGTTAAGTGACCATGGATCATGTCACTTAACCCATCGGGACTCATCATTCTTTCAACAAACAGGAACCATATTTTGATCACTGAATGTTTCTACCAACTTGTTTGGACATTGCTAGTTAGTGTTCAAGTTTCAGTGTCAGAGAGTGACTGTCAGAGAGTGACCTAGCTAATTTCAGGGACAAATGTCCCCGATTTAACAAATTCATTCCATGGCTACATCGTTTCTGAGAAGGGGGTCTTGGCCTGCACAGCATGCAAATGCATTTTAAAACGAACTCATTTACGATTGCATTAAAGAAAAACTCCAATGTAACGAGCTTCTGTGGCCTTGTTTATGGAAAGGGAACTAACTTCTAGACTCCGCAATCACCCAAAGCAGTAAAGCAGCAAAGAAAGCCAGCCTGTTAAATACTAACTGCAAATGTTATATAAATGAGAGTGGTTTGATTGAATTTATTAGATGATATGTCTTGCTGGTATTTTAAGATATAAAGCATTTATCACAAAATGATGGTTTCTTCACTTAAGCTCATTAGGAAATCACACATCAATTCACACATAATTACAGAGGAATTTCTGCGGCTCCCCACTAATCATCACCAGGGTAGTTGAAGGTGAACTGGTTTTTACATGACGTGGAAAGCACCTATGGAGAGAGGAGTACACCTCATGAGAGGCCCTGTCTCTTTGAATCAGTGGGAAGAAAGAGAAGCCCAAGAACTCTGAGACGGGAGACTGGGGCTGGTCCTGAAGCAGGACCTGAGGCTTTCCTTCTTCCCATCGTAATCTCACACACAGATCGTCCTGCTCCAGGTCCTTAATGAAGAGTTAAGAGTCTAGAGATAACTATTTGCACCAAATGATGATTACTATTTGAGGATAAATTGGAAGAACAAGGGAGCTATAAGAACACCAAAAAAATAAGGGGACTTAAATATAAGTTTAAGAAGTTGGTTGAATTTATAGTCAATGAACAAGATACAAGGCTACTGAATGTCCATCAATCAGCCAAGAAAGAGGAAGAACAATCTTTGGATATTGATATGGATGTCAGCTAAAGGGCAATTCTGGCTTCAGATTTTCTTCATATATGTCTTGTAAAATATATACTCACTGGATATTTAAAAGCATACTTTCTTGCAAGCCTGTTCTCATCCTTACTTCTTGTTCACATAAACAAGATAAAATAAATATACGAGAAACTAGTAGCAGAGAGTATGGAAAAGTGAGGAAGGTGATATATAAGATATATACTTTTTAGAAGTAAAAAATGGTGGGGGCTTTAGAGGGCATGCAACATTGATCCATTTCTTCAATATATAAAGGGCTTTTATGAATCAATAGGAAAATGATCAATCAACAATTCAACAGAAAAATGGGCAAAGATCATAAAAAGGTAGCCACAGAAAAGAAATACGAATGGCTTTCCAACACAAGGAAGATGCTCAATCTCATTTAAACTTAAATAATTGTTAATTAAAATAAAAATGAGATACAACTTTTAACCTATCAGGTTGACAGATCAAAAAGTTTGATAATGTGTTACTAACAAGAAACACTCACATAATTGGTGAAGTTTAATATGCTACAACTTCTTTGGGATGCAAAACTTGTCAATGTGTATCAAATTTAAAAATGTACACACACTTTGACCCAGCAACTCCACTTCTACAAATTTATTCCATAACTATGCTTAGACACATGTTGACAATTTATATAGGAATATTCATTGTAGCATTATAATAGCAAGATTCTGTCCAACCATTAGGAACTAAAGAATGTCATATAACAGTTAAAGAATGAGACAGATATCTTCTTATGTATTAATACATAAACTTTTATGTATTGATACAAATCAAAGAACTATCACAAAGTATTACAAAGAGATGTAAATTACATAATATGATAATACTTGTATAAAAACAAAAAGATACATGTATATGCATATAGCACACACTCATATAGAGAATATATGAAAACAGAAAAACCCTTTACTCATTGAGAATGAGTAATGGAGTGTGTTACCATGGCTCACGCCAAAGCAGCATTAAAACTTACAGAATTTATTCAATATAATTACAAAGGCTTTTTCTTTTTCTCTACAGGAAAATCAATCTCTGAAATGTAAACTTGTGTGTGTGCACAAGCACAAGCACCTATACACTTACAAACAGAATATTTCCGGAAGGACACTAAAGAGAGTGAGGTAGCCTCTGGAAAAGGAGGGTTCTGAGGGACTTGGAGTGAGTATTTTTTTATGGTAAATTCATTCATAGCATTATACTTTTTTAAAAAAAAGTCAAGTTCCTACATTATGTTTTTAATTAAAAAGCAGACTTATGGGCAAGCTCCTTGTGGTATAAATAAAAATGGCATCTGTGAGAATAAGCTAAAGCAAGGAAAATCACGTTAGGGTCTTGGGAGCAGAGGGTCCTCATCTTGAGAAGACGGACAAGGTCAGACGGAGGGGGCCGCCCTCAAACTGGACACGGCAGCTCATCGCTGGACACGCGTGGGTTTCGATTCGCCTGCGGCCACAGTGGGGAAAGTGATGGAGGAAGAATACACTCTCGGTCCCACCTTCAGAGAACTATCCGAGGGTGAAGGCACTATTACGTGAAGTGCTTCCTAACGGCTTTTCTACAACACGTCTTCTCAGAATAGATAGGGGACATAAATGACAGTCACCAGTATTAAAATTCTCCTTCAGAGAGCAAACTACCCTTTGCGGGGGAAACTGCTTTGGAAAGTGAAGGAACTTCTTCAGGGAATGAATGAAAGTAAAAGCTCTTCAGAGAAACTCGCTCCACTGGAACCTCAACACCTTGGTGAGCCAGAATGTCTCTTCAGCTTGCCTTGGGCCTCATAAGGCTTTTGGTGCTCCTGATGCCACACCTTCATCTGCAGGGCAGAGGCCATAGGTTAAAGAGCATGGCCATTTGTCCTCAGTCCCGCTGAGAAGTCACAGAAAACACATTCCAGGCGCCCCAAACCCTTCAGTGCTCTGAAAGCACGCTCTGAATCAGAACACCCACTCCTTGGACCTTACCTACTTCCTAGACACCAGAACTGGAGTCTCTCTCAGACGTCCATGAAACACTCAAGGTTTTGAATGATCTTACCTCAATTCTAATGGGACCAGATGTGGTACAGAGAATGCCATTTCAGAGCTGCAGGAGGCCAGTTAAAAAAAGAAGAAGAAGAAAAACAAACAAACAAACAAACAAAAAAACCCCTCTCTATGCTGAGACCCAAGCAGTGTTAGACGGTTTCTCCTGTGAATGAGCTTTGCATAATGAGCTCAGCATGCTGCTAGCCTCGGATCTGAGATGCTCCAATCCAAAATTTACTCGCCTATTAGCCAGTAAAAACAAAAAAAAAAAAAAGAGAGAGAGAGAAAAATAAAACCCAAAGTCTTCTTGAAGAATGAGCTGAAGAATTACACTCTGCCTTTTTTTTTTTTTTTTTTATGTTCCAATTGCCGGAGAGTGAGAGTAGGAAAGAGATTCTCTTGTTAAGAATGAAAGGGGGTGGGGGAGGATTTCACCTGTCTTCTCAGGTGTTAAAGGAGAAAAGCAATGAATAGAAAAGCGAAATGGTTTTCTCCTTTTTGGGAAAGAATAGTTTTAACCTTCAAGTAACTGCAGAGGTTGTTGGAGCTTATACAAGAAAACTCTGCCTTCAGAAAGACAGGGGCATGAATCATGGGTCGTTTTATCTCCACTTTAAAGCACTCAAACATTCAAATTCCCTAAAGAAAAGAGAGCTGGTGGTGCAAACGATCCAATCTAATGGATTTATTAACATCCCCAGCACCAGCCCAGGAGGGGCCTTCGTTTTTGTCTGCGACACCAGCCGTGTTTTTCCCTGAGTTTGAGTCACATTTTACCGAGCCGTGGGGTTGAGGGCACTGGGGAGGGGATGTATGAGCCACTGTGGGTGTGCTTTTCATTTCTAATGTATTAGAGAGAGGTCAGCAGGACCTGGTTACAGGAAGTCCTGTGCTGAAGCAGGGCTGCTTGATGCCAGGAGTTTGATGAATGCCTAAAGAATGTTCTGTTAGCAACATGAAGGCTCCAGATGGCAGCTGGGAAACAGCAATCCAACTAAGTGCATTCTGAAGGGCCCTGTGCAGGTTGCCCTGTGCGGTACCAGTCCCCCCGCCCCCGCCCCTCAGGTCAGCAAAGAAAGAGGGATGGATGAAGAGTAGCTGGCTGGCCTTCCCCAGTGACAGATGAAGGATTGCAGGGCAGAAGTTTTATGATAGGAATTATGTTCTCTGGGAAAGGGCTGATGCATTTCCTTTTCCAGCAATATACATCAGGGCCTGATGTTTATTCGACATTCTCTCATCAGGTTTTCATGAGCACACACCGGAGCTGAGCATTGTACTTGGAATGGCACGACGAAAGTGATGGACAAGACCCCTTCCCTCGGGAAGCTTGCAGGTTCCTGGCCGGGGCCTGTGGGAAGGGGGCAACCACACAGTGTGTGGAAATGAAGGTAAGCACAGATGCCTAGGACACACAGGAGGGACATTTGGGGGTCAGGAAAGGTGTCTTGGAAGAAGAAGCAAATGGGGAGCATGGCAGAGGGAATGCAGTTAGCATTAATATGATGGCTAGATAGAGGGCTAGGGGAGGGAGGGAGCAATTGGGGAGATCGTTTTATGAACTATATAGACATCTAACCAATGTACTGTATACTTGAAACAAATTTAAATAAATTTTTTTTTAAAAAAAGCAATTGGCTCTAGTAAAATGTGAAATAATAGAAAATAAATATATTGGTCTCTGCCCACAGTTCCTGGCACAGAGCTCCTAAAACTTGTGCGATGTCCTAAGTGATAAAAGCACTAGAAGCATCCTTCGTTCTAATATCCGGTCTTTGACTCTGATTCCTGACATCCGTGGAGTTTCCCAGGTGAGAGTATCTTTCGTTCTAAGGAGGTGACTCCTGGATAGGGGCTGGTCACCAGAAACATCAAGCTGGGCTTAGAGGCTTGGAATTCTCAGCCCCTCCCCCTTCTCCAGGATGGGGAGAGGGTCTGGAAATTGAGTTAATGATCCATCAAGCCTCTGTGATGGAGCCTCCATGAAATCCCCAGTGGTGCTGGGTTCAGACAGCCAATGGGCTCATCTGCGTGCCGGGAGGTGTGGTGCATCCCAGCTGCACTGGGACAGAGGCTCCTGCACTTGGGACCCTTCCGGGGTCCTGTGCATCTCTTCATGTGGCTGTTCATCTGCATCCTTTACGGCATGATAAACTGGCATACCTAAGTAAGTGCTTCTCCGAGCTGTGAGCTGTTCTAGCAAATAATCGAATCCAAGGGAAAGGACACGGGAACCTCTGGTTTGCAGCCAAGTCAGACAGAAGTTGCGGGTAACCTGGGAACCTACTACTTACAATTGGCATCTGACGTGGGGGGGCAGGCAGTCTCATGGGATTGAGCCCCTAAACTGCGGGGTCCCTGCTAACTCTAGTTAGTCTGAGAATTGGTTGAGTTGTAGGACACTGAGCTGGTGTTACAGAGAACTGCTTGGTGTGGGGAGAAACCCCCCACATTTGGTGTCACGTGTCGCGAGTGCGGCAGCAGTGTGAGAGTGGTGAAGAAGAAACGGCAGGAGGAGCTGAGATTTTCCGTGCGCAGAACAAAGAAGGAAGTGAGAAAGCGAGAAGGTGGAGACCGCGAGAAAGCAGGGTGTGCCACTATCGGCAGCGAGGAAGAACGCGGCCCCTTCACTCTCCTGCCAAGTCTGTATCTTTCTTTCGCATCTCACTCCTAAATGTTGGCCTCTATGCCCTTCAGAACCAATGCAGCCCTGCGCATCTCAGCCCATAACTCACTCCGTCTACAGTGCATGAGACTCCTGATCAGGCAGTTCCAGCTGCAGGAGGCCCAGAGCTGACCTGCTGCCCCATCCCCGCCCCCCCACACCCCCACCCCCATGCCAGGGCCAGGGCCAGCTCAGTCCCAGATGTGGCCCTGGCGTGTTTATCTCCAGCCTCAGCTGCTATTCGAAGCTTTCTCCCTCTCCCTCCCCTCCCTTTCCTTCTCCTCCTCTGTCTCCTTCTCCTTCTCCTATTCAATGAAAAAGATGGAGAAGAATGTGAGGGACAAGTCAGTAGAAAGAGAGAGAAGGTAAAATGGAATCCATGAATAATTTACACCAGGAACAAAACCAAAAACGGACAAAAAAAAAAAAAACCTTCAATTAAAATGAGTCCGGCGCCCCCAGAGAAAGTGGAATGCAATTCCATCTTCCCTTACCCCAACTCCAGCTCTAGTGAGTGAGACCATGGAGCTGACAGAAAAAGAGAAAATTCAATCTGACAACTAATTTTTCTACATACTGTCAAATGTCCCTTTTGAATGACTTTTCATTAGATTGTCCAAATATTTTCATTTTCCATTAGAGGTCCTCGGACACGTGTAAAATTTTCAACAGAACCCTAGTAGACCTTCCTAATGGTTTTATACCTTTATATCTTTTGATTCCAATAGTGCCTAACCTACTCAATAAATTAATTTTGAGTGAATAAATGACTTAAATTGTCCTTGGGGTTAAGTTTGACGTTGCCCCCAAAGAAAAGCTCTCATCCCGGTTAAGGCTAATTTACTTTGCAGAAACCCCAAACAGTTCCCATTACTCAGGAGACAGAAGCAGGGCGATTCCTGACTTTTCTTACATGCAGCTAAGCAGATCAACGCCCAGCTGCTCACTAAGGACAGAACGCATCCAGACAATATCGGTGGAGCAAGCTCTGCCCACAGACGTTTCATCTGTTTAACTTTCCAAGGTCTTGTTCACACGTCAGAAACAGAACTGTGGGAGAGGAGGACAGAAATACTTCCCGGAGCAAATGTCGGAGCTAATAACGTAGAAGAACCTCGCGGAAGCTCACCCCTGGGACCTCGCCCTCTCTCCGCCTCCTGTCTAGCAAACCCATCGCTTCGCACAGATGTGTAAATCAGTCCACTGGATCCCTCCCCACAGCCCAATCTGCCATAGCGTGTACTTAATGGAATACGGATCTGGAACCCCAACCGAAATTAGTGCCAGGAGAACCAGAGCGATCTCGCTGGGGCGTTTACACCACGGCACAAGCCCATGACAAGCGCTCCAAGACTTCCAGCATTTTATCTTCAACAACTCAGGGTCCCTTTGGTTTTGGCTGGGGGGGTAGAAATATACTTGTGTGCTTGCTCATTTTATCCTTCCGTACTTTCTGCACAAAGTGAGAGACAATAGAGTAAATCTGTATGTGATGAGCCTCTCAGGAATCCCTAAATGCATTATCTTTCCTCAGACACCCAGTAAGCAGGCCGCAGCAAAGCAGGCCTGCCTCGTGGATGCCGGGTGACAGGGCAGGCTCCTCGCTCATACCTCAGCACAATGGCATACGCTACACACAGAAAAGCGAACCACACAGAGAACTTTGAGCTGGAAAACAAACCAGCCCTGAAAGTGAGAACGTTAATCTGCAGATGCCATCACTCTGCCATAAAGTAACCTCATAGATTCAGGTTCTTCACAGTTTAAAACAGCTTCACATCATTTTTTCCTGATAATAATCAGATGAAACTGAAAAAAAAAATTTAAAAACACCCTGACAAGTCTGAAGGGAGCAAAGGTTTTTCACTGCATGAGCAGTTCCAGAGAAAGACCAAACCATCAGGGAGGGTCGACCAGGTACGCGCGATCCTTTTCCGAATATTCTGGGGGAAAAGTAAAGATGCCTGCAGAAGGAAAGAATGAATGCACAACAGAAGCAGCACCCACAGGAAGTGCCCCTCACCTTTGCCGGGAACAGAGCTGGGCTGCTGGCTCACGGCTGCTCGCTGGACGCGTGGCATGGGCTCCTGTGAACGGGGCAGGTAGGAGGCACTTCCTGGCCAGAGGCGACAGCTGGATACAGGAGGTGAGGAGCACTGGGGAGCACCTCTTCCATTTCACCTTCGCATTTCCTTGTTCTCCGGGGAATGCTCACTGCTGACGTCACCAAGTACCATCTGATCCTGTAAAATAGAGGAGCGTTAGGGAGTGTGGGAGGGAGGACGCAAGGTGGCTTCTTTTGAGCTGGTCTTCGGCGGCCCACCACCCATGAGCATCGAGAAGATCGTTTCCTCCTGGGTCTGAGGCAGCCCCACTAACGTGGCTAGTCAGCATCTCAGCAGACGCAGCCTGCCACAAAGGGGCCTCGCATGCCACCCGGGACAGAGCTCAGGAGGCAACACAGTGGGCGTCGCCATGGTCCTACACTGGGCCAAGGCGACCAGTGCAGTCAGGCCAGCTTCCGGCAGGATGTCACCTGGCCCTCCTCCTCTGAGCCAGAGCCACCAGGAGAGGGCCACAGGCGTGTCCTCTGTACTGCTTCCTCCTTAGGTCATCGAGTGGCCCGTCTCCCCAATATCACCTGCAGCAAAGGCAGTGTCACCCCAGCTTAGAACACAGGAACAAGCCATTCATCTGCCACCAGGACCCAGCCAGCCAGTTTGTGAGCAGAAGTTACTCAGCCTGGCAGCATCTCCCCTCGCCACCCCATGCCCGGAGCCCGAGCCTGTCTGCAGAGGCAGCAAACGCTCCCTCGGGGCCGCAGCTGACCTCGGCCTCGAATCCTGCTCCCTCCGCCTCCACCCGCCGCTGTCCCAGTTTCTGGGAGGCCACGTTCTCCCTTTCCTTCTGAATGAGACAGCGCAATCTAATGGGCCTCTGCTGCCCTGACCACGTGAAAGTGGGGTTCCCTCGGGCTATCTCCCCTCGAGTCTGTCCAGGGCGCTCCGTGCTTGCGCTGGGGAGAGCTGCTGAGAGCGCTTCTAAGAGAGGATTTTCTCCTCGCCCTCACGTGCCGTGTCCGGGAGCTGGCTGTGCACAGCTCACAGCACAGAGAGCTGTGACCTGTCATGAGGACCAGCGTGTTCAGGGGAAGGACAATCAAGAGATAGGGAGGTAAATGAAAACCAAGTGAAGAAAAAAGAAAACAAATTTAAATACAGAACTACATAGAAATGTATGTATATATGTACATACATAAGTGAATCACTAAATGCAAAGGCAAAAAGGCAAGTGGTCTGTTAGGCAGATCCATTTGTTCTTTTAATCAGTGATATTTCTTAAGCCTTATAATGAGCCAGACCCTGCTCTGAGCATCCCCATGACAAAGGGAGTCAGACGGTGGGAACCAGTGCCCTTCAGGCATCCCTGGGCCTCTCCTGTGATGGCGGCTCACACAGCAGCCACCTTCCTCTGCCCGAAGGCCTCAGGAGGAGAAAGTCCACGGGATCCCCGTGTGGAGGGTCAGTGTCTCCTGCAGAGGCCACGGGGGTCACGATTCGATGGCAGAGGAACCTGGACAAGACCAGAGGCTGGGGACAAGACACAAGAGCTTCCTCAGTCCCCCTCCGGCTCTAGGTCGCCTGCTCAGTTCAGTTTCCTGCATGAAATTCATCGAATGCCCTTGGGTCAAGAGGGCCAGGGACAAAGACTGTGTACTGAGCTGGCACCTGTCCACAGAGGGCAGCTCACAGCGGTACTGTAAAGACAGCTGAGAGGCGGGAGATCCTAGGTGGACGAACAATGAAAGGAATCAGAATTCAATAACATTGTCTGATACAGTAGGTATTTTTATAGGGCTATCTGTGCTGTTAGCCGTGAAGAATATCAACTGCTTTTATAGATATCTGAAGAGTAACTATACAATAAGCATTAATCATTTTCTTTCACTAACGAAAATAAGGTTATGTGTGTGCAGTGTATTTATATTCAGCTTTCACAGATGGACCTGCCTGCTCTGACTCCAGACCTTCCTGCCTCACAGACAGACCTCAGAGGCTCTCCCTGTGTGTGGCCCAGGTCAGAAGAAGACACCCTTAACAAAGAGGGATGAGGATGAGGATGACGATGGGGGTAGAGATGGCAAACGGCAGTGATGGTGGTGATGGAGGTGATGGTGTAACAGAAACATGGACGTAAGGAAGATAAATCGGTTATAACAACTGGCTGCATCAATATTTTTAAACAATACATTAGAGTTTTAAGCATTCAAGGAAAAATTCCACCGGCTGGCCTCAGGTCTTCCAAGTTCTTCTCTCTGTTACACCTTGCCTCTAAGGATAACCCATCTCTCAAAGGTCAAATCATTAAGGCAAATTAGTTTGTACCTCCAGACGCTGGGGTCATTTCAGGATTTAAACTAAGACTCACTCAGCTCTGGAAACAGGAGACCGCCCCTCCTCCTTTGAGGCTGCCCCGAGGACTTCTCACTTATTTATAAGCCTCCTACACACTTGTTAAAGGCACTCTCCTCCTGGTGTTGGCATTTCTGCCTTTCCTTCTGGCCCTCAAGATCTAAGTTACCAAGACCCAAAGCAAACCAAGTAAACGCAAAAGGGAGAAGGGTGAACAAGCTGGAAGGAGAGCCTAGGCTTTAATTATGCCTTTGTTCCTCTGCACCCGTGGTAAGAGAGCATCCATAACACTCATTCATCCAACAAGTCTTTACTCCTAGCACTGTGGGTTAGGCCCAGGGGAAAATGGAAAGGCAGAGATTCACATCTTTCCGTGAAGGCTCTTAGACTCCAGAGATACGGCAAAAAGAATATTCCCGTTGGAAAGAACAGCCAGGGCAGGGAGGGTTCTACACACCCCAGCGATGTGGGAAGGAACGATGAACCGTTTTTGAAATGTGACTTTTGGAATGCCCCAGGGCAATTCTGAGATCTCCCTTAAGGGCTACAGGACTTCAAAACAACTAGAATGCTAGAGGGTGTTTCTCACCTCTGTGCATAGACTATTGACATTATAATCACCAAGCGCTGGTTAAAAAGGTGGATTCTAGGATCCCACTACAAGCCTACTAAATTGGAATGGTGGATAGGGGTGTGGGATCAGGGAACCCGCTTTACAAAAATGTCCCATAGTGAATCTGATGCACCCAAAATCACGAAGCAAAATATAAGGGACTGGGAAATAGAGATGAGGATGGGTGTTTTATGACCAATGTATAAAAATTATATCTAGGAACAATTTAAAGGGAGATTGTTTTTGAACAGCAGAACATTTGAGAAACTCTTGAGACCGGGAGCCCTGAGACCTGGTCCCAGTACTCGCGAGCTAAATAGGCTACACCATTCCATGTCTTTCCCTCAGACTCAGCCCCGTCCTTCGTAAGCCAAGGGGCCTGGTATAGATCCACACTATCCACTAGAGTAGCCACTGGCCGTATGAGAATATTGGGCCCATCTGAACTGAGATGCGTTGCAAGGGTGAAACACACACCGGGTTGGAAAAACTTAGTGTTCCATAAGCAATGTAAGATGCTCTAATATTTGTTTACATTGACTACATGTTGAAATGATACTTTAGATATAAAATTAAGTTCAAATTAATTCTAATGCGGCTACTAAAATATTTAAGTTATATATATGACGTGTGTGTACGGCTTGTTGGATATATTTCGACGTGATGTATGATGTGATGCTGCACAGCACTGGTCTTATCCAGCACTGACATTCTGTGCAATTTTTAGATGCATTAATGGAGAACTGACAGGAAGCACCACTTGAACTGGTCCTGGGTCAAGGTTCCGGTCGCCGGCCAGAAGTCAGCCACGTTCTAGCACGAAGTTCTGCCCACTCGGAGCAGGAGGAAGCTGCAGCGTGAGGAGATAAACTCTAGAGAGCTGGCCACAGCACAACCTCAACACACTTTCCCTAACACATTTGGGCAGTGTTTAGCCGTTTTTTAAATCTTCATTGTCATTTACCATCCCTGAGGCTTTTGTTAGATTTCCTCTGATCTCCAGCCAGCACTCCTGAACTGAAAGTTTTCTGGGCAATGTGACATTCCTGGAATGATACTTTTGAAGTGTGTTTTCTTTTTTTCCCTCTGCGCAGACTTTGTCTTGGAGATCGTATTTGACTATTGAAAATTGAAGACCTTCTTTTGATTTGCCAATAAGGAAAATAAATTTTATTTTCCTCTCTTCCACAGTAATGAACAAAAACAAGACTTTTTTTTTTTAATTTCAGCTCTATCCTTGCTAATTATACTGTGTTAAGTGTGCCTAAAACAGATCAGCTCCCTAGAAAGTTCTCATACGCCCCTAAGTCCCCATGAGTTTGCGTTTCATTTCCAATACTGATACTTCTTGCCAGGCCTCCCTCATTCATCTTGACTTTTCTGCCCCTCCGTCCAGCCCCTCAGTCTCCTTTGCTGGTTCCTGTTTCCCGAATGTCCTGTTGGAATGCCCTAAGCCTCCAGACAGGCACTCCACTTCTGTGTCAATCTTCAATCCTGAGGTGGGACTAGAAACTTCAAGGACTTACACCTGTCTATAAGCAACACCAAACTCTCATCTCCGGCTTTCACCCCTCCCCTCAGCCTCACGCTGGCATCTCCCATGGCCGACCCACCAGCATCACTTGCATACCAAACGAACACCTCAAAGTGAACCGGTCCAAGCTGAACTCCTGGGCTTCCCCACTGATCTGCTCACTCCATCCTTCCCGTTGTTCAGGCCAGAACGCGTGGAGTCACCTTTGAGTCTTTTCTCTCACATATCCTCTGGTCCTATCATTTAGGAAAGCCTATTGGCTGTCCTTCCAAATATATCAAGAATCTCACCATTTTCCCCTTCCTCCAGTGCTACACCCTGGTGCAAGACGCCACCATCTCTTATCCGCAGGCATAAACCTCCTGACTGGTCTCTTGCTTCCATCCTTGCCCGTGTAAGGGCAGCCAGAGTGAACCTATTGTTTTTATAATCCACTGGCTTTATTCAGATTTTACAAGTTTTACATGCACTCATTATGCAGAGTGAGCCTTTTAATGTTTAAATGAGATCAAGCCATTCCTCTGCTCACTCAGTAACACCCTACAGTGACCTCAGATGCCCCACACCATCTGGTCTTTGGCCTTGCTCTTTTTCCCTTTACAAAGCATGTAGCAAAATTTGACACAGTAAATATTTCCTTAATTGCCTGTTTCTTTCCACTAGAATACAAGGGGCTTGAAGGCAGGGCCTTTGCTTTGTTTAGGCTGAATTCTCAACAGGGTAAATAGTTTTGAATAAATTAACGAATGAGTAGAAGGTGTTCCATAAGTCAAAAGATGAGTGAATGATGAAATTAATTGCTGCATGCATGCTTAGAGTTGCATTTACAGCCCTGGGAACCCAGAACCTTCTTTGCTTGGGCTAACATGGAGGACGGGGGCATTTATGGAAGCACAGCATGATCACTCCCCACTTCCTTTTCTCTCATCTAGATGGTGCTCATTAAACTGGCACGCACCGACGTGGGCTTATGCTGTGCTACACATGGGGTGTATACTCACGTTCTTCCATGAGCTACGGTTTACTCAGAAGATATGCAAACATGTGGCCTTAGAAGGGAGGTAGTTGGTGATGTGGAGCTGTGTCTGAGGAGCAGGGTGGTCCACGCAGGAAAGGCCCCTGGGAGGCTGGGAAAGGCTCCACGGGGAGGCGACTGAACTGAGTCTTGGAGGATAAGGAGGAATTCTTCATAGGGACAAGGACAGAAACATTCTAGAAAACAGCATTCTGGGAAACAGGAACAAAATACAGGAGACAGTGTGGCACTTAGAGGAACTACAAGTTGTTGGGCGTGCCCACTGCCCAGACCAAATACCAGGGTTACGAGGCATGAAGCAAGACAGGTCAGCCAATATCGTGAAGGGCTTATTGGCATATTGGCACTTCGGTCTTCAAACGATGTGAAGGCTTGTTAAGCGGTAGGTTAACACAGTGAGGCAAGAAATCAGTAACATAAAAAAGCCCAATGAGTGCAAAATTTGAGCTATGCATTGAGTGCTGTGGACATACAGGGTGATGGTACGGGGGTGAGTAGGGCAAAGCCAAGGATTTAGAGGATAGGGGCAGGAAGGAGGGAAGAAGGAAGCGACAAAGTATCCCCTAGGAGGGGATGCTAAGACAGCTCTTAAAGAACAAGGAGTTGTTAGCCAGGCAGGCAGGAAGGGCAAGGGCATTCCCGGGAAAGGGACAGGAAGGTTTCAAAGCCAGAGCGTGACAGAGTGTGGGGCACAGCTGAACGCCCACATTAATGCTCACTCCTTCTTCTAAAACCTAAAAGGGTTGCCTAAATCCTTTTACAGTCCACATATCATTTAATCCTCCTTCTCCTTGATCTTCATTATAAAACCAAAGAACATAATACTATAGAGCTGGAGGGCATCTTAGAGCACATCTATGTAATCCCGTGCTTCTCAACACCCCCCATCCCAGTACCCTGCATAATAAAAAAAAATATATATGAACCAATTTTTTTGACACGCCTGTTGTATCTTTCTTAAGTGTAAATTTTGTATTCTGAGACAAAATATCTATTTGTTTTCATATAAAAATAACAACTTTTCCTCAAAAATTTCCTAGCAAGTTTGATGCTCCACAGGAAGTTGCATCATCTTTATTCACAGACATCCTCCTAAACACAACTCCAGATGTGTGGACACCCTTGGGAAATCCCTCATTTGCAGATGAGGACACTGAGGCCAACAGAGCAATTATGCCGTCTGCCCAAGGTCACACGGCAGGTTCGGTGCCAAGCTAAGTCTGGCACCAGCGCTAGAGCTCTCCTTGGACCCTCTTTTCTCACGGGTCCTGCATGTGACACTATGATCCCCTCTTCCTTCCTACCGCCCTCCTTCCTCTTCCCCTGTTTCACCAACCGACTTCTCCTCCTCTACTCCAGCTTGTTCCCCATCCCCTCCGGGGTCCTCCAGAGAGAGCCCCGCCAGGAGAGGAGGCCACCGAAGCCGGTGGACTGAGCTGCCCGGGCCTGCTCCTTAACTGCCACAGCTTCTCATCCCTCCAGGATCAAAGGTTTATGGCGCTTTTTTAGTCAACCTTGATTAATTACACCTTTGCTTCCCGGAGGCGCTAAGAACGTATTTTTGAGAGCTGGCTTAGAGCACAGAGGGGAAACCGACTATTCCCACGCCTGCCCCAGAAAGCTCACGCCGAGCATTTTCAGTCGTGTTAGGGGTTTTATGAGCATCTCTGGCAGAATTCCCTGAGTGGACAGTGCCCCAACTTCCCTCCCACAAAGGTAAAGAGCTGCCATTTCTAAAAAGCCAGAGTCACTCTGCAGTCCCCAGAGCCAGCCAGAGCACGAGAAAAAGCGAGGAAGCTTGTTAGGTTTCTCTTCAAAATACAAATCTAATTAGGGTACTCTCTCTGCCTAAGTCCTGTCAGCAGCTCTCCTTGTTCCCTGGATAAGGAACAATGATGTGGCCTGACGTGGCCTGTCAGGACCCAAGTCTGCCGGCTCCTTATTGTTCCAGGCTCTACCTGCACCCCGCCCTTTCCTCTCTCCACTCCAACCGCGCTGATGCCCTTCGCTCTCCCCTCTCCCTGCCACAGGGCTGTGCACCTGCCCTGTCCTCAGCCCGGAAGGCTCCTTCCCGCACCCTGCTGAGTCTAGTCATCAACCTTCTGCTCTCAGCTCCAATCTTCCTTCCTCAGAGAAGCCTACTCTGACCTCATAACGGTCACACCTCCATGACAGGTCCTCAGAGCACTTATCACAACCACACATTTACATTTACAATTACATCAGCAAAGGTGTAATACATCAAGAACAGCCAGATGTGATTGATTACTTGATTAGTATTAGTTCTCTCCCATAGACTGTATGATCCATGAGGGCAAAGTCCACGTAAGGATTTGCTCATCTTCATATCCTCATCTAACATTATGCCTACCCCATAGAAGATACTTTAAAAATCTGTTTAAATGATAAATTAAATAATGAACAAATAAATACATAGATTTGTAAAGTTTGAAAAATGAATTGGAGAATGAATGAAAGCCTGGAACTGCTTATCCAGGCCCTGGGGTCTCAGAAGTGAATCCTTGGACCTCCACGTCTATTAAGGAGCATTGATTGTAGTTAGCGACTCTACCCCTCATCCTTTCCCACTGCTTCATTCATAAGTGCCTCACGTACCTGTTATAGGAGCACTCTCCTAAAAGCTCTCTTGGCGACCCTCTGTCCCCCACGATCACCCTCCATGTCAGCCACCAGCAGATCCTGCCAACTACACTCCAAAGTCTATCAAATTCCATTAGATATACAAAAACTGAACAACTTTATTACCGATAAACTATTATGAAAGGAACTTTAAATGATACAGTTTTAGAAGAAAGAAAATTATCCTAAAGAGAAAATCTAAGCTGCAAGAAGAAATATAAGCCAAGAATGGGCAAATATGCAAGTAAATGAACAGTCACTGTATAGATCTACAATAATAACGCACAATTTAGGAATATTAAAAAAGCATTCAATAATAACGGGTAAGACGTGAAGGAGTGGTCAAACTTAAATATGATAAAAGTTTAAGTGTAAGAGATACTAAGTAAATTTAGGCTTTATTAAGTACAATTAAACTTTTAAGGGTAACCAATAAAATAATGAAAATAGAGCTTTAAATTTCCAAAAAATAATGTGGAAAATGTTTCATAAAAAAATCCTCAAACAGACAAAAAAGATACAGAGTAAAGAAAAATGTATTCAAAAAGTTCAAATAAATAGCCAAGAATAGTAAAAATAAATTTAAATCTATAAACGATTACAATAAATATAAATGGGCTCAAGTTGCTAATTACAGATAGTCAAATTACTTTTTAATATCAGCTATATGCTCTTCACAAGAGACATATCTAAAATATAAAGAATTGAGAGAATGAAAGTAATGAATTGAAAGAGATTATATAAATACTGACCAAAAGAAATCATATGTTGTCATAATATCGATAAAACAGACTGTAAGCCTTTTAAATACTAGGGAGCTACTTCATAATGATAAAATGTTACATTCACTAGAAAAAAAAAAACAAAAATAACAACTTTAATCTTGTATTAACTAATAATATAGCATCAAATATACAAATCATATGATAGAATTATAATCAATAATTGAAAAAAGCCCCAAATACCATGGGAGATTTTAACATACTTCTCTCTAAAACTGCTTTATCAAGCAGACAAAAAATTAATAAAAGAATAGAAGATTTGGCAACACAATTAACAGCTTGATTTAATAGACATATAGTGATCCCTGGATTAAAAACCAGAAAATGCATGCACAAAATTTATTTTAGAACATGTATGAAATGGTACGTGTTTTATAAACTTGACCTTATAATAGAGATTAATAAACAAGTCGACATATTTCAAAGAATCTGCTTATTTACAGACCATATATTATAGCTAGATGTAATTAGCTCAGAAATAAAATAACAAAAAGATAAACTTTAAAACATTCCTTTTAAAATTAAAAACTTATCTCGATTATTAGTGTGTCAAAGAAATAATCATGAAACTACAATAAAATCATTATGATCTGTGATAATACTACATGTTAAAACTTAAAGAACGTGGATAGTGGTACTTAGAGGGAATTTTGTAGCCTAGGGCTCAGTGAAGCTTTCCTCTGTTTCTCCAATTACGCAGCTCATTGATTTATATATTCATTCCATAAATTCTTAATCTGGCACTGTGGAAGTCACATGGCGGGAGGCTGCAGACCCTTCAGCGCCTGTTAACAGGTGTTGCTAATAGCTCCAAAACGAAAATCCTGAGCTGCCTGGTCTGTTCTCCAACTGCTAACCTGCAAGAGCTGTGCCCAAAACTTAGAATCTCTTGCAATCGTGACATCGCAGGCTGTGAGTGTCTCATGACTAGTCTGCTAATGGTCAGAGGCGCTGACGATATTCTCATGCTCAGATGGTGACAGGTTGTGGAATTCTTCAAACCAAAAGGTGACACAGAGCCTCCCTGGATAGTTTTGTCTTCTTGACTTTCTACCTCATATACTGTATTTCCCATTCTCTCTTTTGACAGAAAGTTATCCTCCACATTCTCTCCATGCCAAAGTGAAAAGTCTCATGGGACTAAAAGATAGATATTTCTTCTTGTCTAGAAGTTATTTCAAAGATCGTGCAGGAGACATAAGAAAAAAGAAAATGCATCTATGGGTTTCCCAGGAGCAAATTTCAAGTGGAAATGAAAGGACAATAGTCACCCAAGTTTCTTCACATTTATGGTGACAGAACAATGCAATACAATTAGCAATGGTAATGAAGTTGATTTTAACAAGCTAACTGAGTATATCTGCTTTTGTTATAAATCATTATTTTTAAAAAAGCACTATCAGCTTTTAGAAGGATAAGGGTCAATCTCTGGTCCATTTCTTTTTACCTTTCCAGGTCGTCCCAGGTTGCCACTTCTTGTCAAATAAATCGTGTTCTGTATTTCTCACCATCCGCTGTCTAAATCCCATGCTGGAAAAGTTGTCCCTAATCTTGTTGTCTCTGATATCAAAGACTGTTACTCATTTCTCAATTGTGGGGACACATTTTGAGGCTATACAGTAGTAGCTGAATTTTAAGGCAACCTAATCTCCAGCATTTGTTTGTTCTGAAACACAGTACTCGCTGTACTTTATTTATTAGAGTTCCTCATTGTGCAGGACATTTTAATTACAGTGCTATCATAGATTACCTTAGACATGGCTCCTCTTCTTGGAGTTAAAAATAGTGTGCACGATGCAGCTGACTATAGATGCTGTATCTGGGTGGATAACACTGAGTGTGTCACTGCAAATGCAAACTAGGAAAGATAAATACTGCTGCTGATCAGTGGAGCCTGCTGTGTAGCTATTACAGTTTGTTCAAGTTAAAACAGTGGCTATGAGTCAGACTGTTCCTCCCTCAGGCTTCAGAAAACTCGCGTCTTTAACCAAGATGGGTTTACTCATGAGGTTGTGCACGACGAGGTTGTTCCAAGTTCCAAAACAGCCCACTGGAAAGCAGAAGAATGTAAGTCAAAGCAGGGTGCACAGCTTCGGTCCTTGAAAACCTCCTCTTTCCAAAGATTTTTCTGCTGTCTACTTAAAGCTGAGATTCCACAAGTTGATCTTCATTCCAGGACAAACTTGATAGATGTCTGGCCTCAAGCAATGCACAATTCATGGACTTGGAAGATGCATACACTGCCTACCCATACTGCTTCTTTATAGATGGGCTCTAGACCAATTTCAAGATGCTTGGATAATGTACAAATCAGAATTAACAGATCTCTGCAGAGAAGATGCCACCTACCTCTTCCATTTGAGACTGAATTAAAGGCTACCTTTTAAATGCCTACTTTAAAGAAGATGACTGAACAGTTTATATGTTCCCTTTGGTGGTCTCTAATAGCATATGCCCTGAGCTAGTCTTTAATATAAACTTCAGATACAAAGCCCCAACTGGAAAAAACCAAAGGGACTATTCTTCAAAATAGCATTCATAGCATTTTCTACACTACAAAAGTAATAAATGTTCACTGCAAAAATATTGTTAAGAACGGAAAAGCAGAAAGAGAAAATAAAAGTCACCCATGATCTTCCCACTGAGAAATTACTCATATCCTTTCAGTCTTTTTTTCCAGGCATACATGGTGTTATAAGACTAGACCACAGATATGTGCATGTATGTGTATAATATGATCGTAATATATCATAACCATTTCCTCATATTTCTATCTTGGAATATATTTTTGATAGTATTACATCATATAAATGAGCCATAATTTTCTAGACAAGCCCCCTATCGTTGAACAAATAAATTGTTTTCAAGTATTCACTATTAAAAGTCCTAAAATGTACATAAGAACCATCTTTGCATTCTTGGATATATACATTAATTATCTAATATACTGCTAAATTTCCCAGCTTTGCATTTTATTTAGAAGTTTTGCATCTATTAATGGGTTATTTCTAAAACCTATGAGAAATGCATGCAAACAAAATCACTACGTCCCACGTTTCAGAGAGAGCTGTCTTGGGGAAGGGAGTTAAAATTGGGAACAGTCTTGGTCCTACAGCTAACACTGTGTTTGCTACAGGTCCTCTGAAGAATGCAAAGCCAAAGTAATTCAATTGGCATTGGAATTAGAACAACTGTTCTATTATTGTGTGCAAACTCCTGCTATAAATAACCTGGCAGTATCCATCTGCATGGGGATGCAGAAAAACAAGAAACATGCAAAGTAAAGACCAAAATAGACTTTGAGTCCATCTGGTGCACCCTTTCCATGGGGCCCCAAACAGATGGCACCAATTCCCAAGATATACCTGCCTAATGGCACTGTCCTTTCGAGGGGAGGAGGGGGATTCCTTCCACCAACTGGTACAGCCAGAAAGGAAAGGGAAATGAGCCAGTGAGAGTCATCCTCTAATTTAACAAATAATGCGTGAACACTTCACATGTTCCAGGCATTGTTCTAGACCCTGAATAAGAGAGACAAGTTCCCTCAGCTCATAGTCTTGTAGTGGTTACTATCCGCCAACCCCACTTTGCCAGCTTTCCCCCCTCTCTCCCCACCTGGTCTTCTGTTCTCCCAGTTGGATTACCCAGGCTGAATTTTTTCTCTAGACCAGTTTGCAGCAGCTGGTAAAAGTTCATTAATTTACAATGTTTTCAGCTTGATTCCTCGTCCCTTAGACCTACTGGCCAGTTCTGAAGCTCAGAGGCAATGAACTGTCCATCTTTGAACATCTAGCCTAGCACAGATGCCAGCACCTAAAAAGTACTCAATAAATAATGAACTTAAGATATTAGACTTTCAAAAGGCGAGACCCACCATCACTGAAGAAGCTCTCCAGAAATTGACCTTGTCTTCTCTCCCTGAACTCCTCTCAGAGGACTAGAAAAAGTAATTATATTCTCTTGAGCAGGTGTGGTGGAGAAAACAATGTGTGTCATTTTAGGTATATTGACTGGAGGGGAATCTTTCGTTATGGGTCTCACTAGCATTTGTCAACTCTGAGCATGGAGACGAAGGTATATATAGAAAGAGAGAGAGAGAGACAGGTGGATATATATAGATAGGCCGGTAGATAGAGATAGATGGATGACAGAGGAAGTGGAAACTAGCAGGGAACACCATGTGTCTGCAGGCAGGAAAGGGGTGAAAGATGAAAAGTAAGACTGATTATAGCCCAAAGCACCAAAGCTCTGAGTGATCCACAAAGAGGTGAGAATTATCGGGAGACAGGAATTACCACTTGCCAGCAGACAGTGGCAAGGCTTTAAAGGTTTGTTTTTGTTGTTGTTGTTTTTTGTTTTTTTTAAAGCAAGGGCTCCTCACTTTTTTACAGTTTTCAGCTAGAGGGGAAAAAAGAAAAAAGGGCAGTCTGCGAATGCTTTCAGCAAAGGGAAATGGAGACACACACCCATGTGCACAGGGATTTGGGTCGTGCGTACTAAAAAGTCACGGGATGGCTTCAGGTCATCCGTTTCCGACCAGATCCAAGCCCTGGATGTGTCTCAGGATATGTTCCTCATAGCAAAGTTGCCTAAATTCCTGAGAAAGAAAGAGACCAGATCTGAGATCCTTGCAGAGGCTGAGTCCTGGAGTTCCTCAAGGACGGTATGAAGAATGATGACTTTGAAAACAGGGGACTCAGCCCTTACTTATCTCCTGCCTGGGCCCTACATGGTGTTTTCTCCTTGGGGCCCCGCAGTGAGGGGGGCGCTGCCAGTAGAGACAAAGCTCCTACATGGCCTCCGAAAAGGTAAGCTGATGAGAAAAGCAGGGCAGACCCAACGGTCCGAGTGCTTGACGCAGCAGCTCTGAGCTTCCTGGCAAGCCGTGACTCATGAGATAAGTCAGGCCAACTAATTGAAAATGAACTCAAGTCTGGATGTGGTCTTTAATCCAACCCAACCATCTGGGCCAAGAGGGACAAAATCAAGTAGAAAAACTTCCCACTTGCCAGAAATAAAAGAACCAAACAAATCACTGCAAGAAACGTCTGGCTACGTTCACCCTCCTGTAGGGCGGCTCGGTGTGGGCTCTCGGCTCGGCCACTGCTTCCCTGTCCTCTGTTGATAAAGTCCACTTCCGAATACTCCATGCTACAGGCAGTGGAATGAAGAGTCAGTGGGATGTGGAGCTAAATCTGTTTCAAATGCCCACCTAATAATTTTTATTCTTAGGAAACTCTCTGGTCAACTCCTGGATCCATGGACACCTCAAGCCAAAGGGAAAGGCCCCCTTTTGGAGGCCCAGCTCCCTTTAAAGCCCCCCTTTCTCTCCTTGAGTTTAATAGGAGCCATGTCCTGAAATCAAGAGAAGAACAAGCCACTAACCAAGCCCAGAGAGAAGGGCACACAATGGTCATTAAATGTGATCTATCATCACCACCTGCAGAAGCCGTCAGAACCTATTTCTGTTTGCCCCCTTCACGAACACTTATTGTGGGGAATCACTGCAAGTGTCAATCCTGCTAGCTCACCTCCGAAATTAACAAGGCTTTGTGGAGGCTGCCTTCCTGACCCTCATCAAAACCATAACTCCGCTCAGCACGGGATCCACAGGTGCTGTGGAGGACAAGCCCTTCACAGGTGAGAAATCCAGGATGTAGACCCAGGCCCCTTCTCTCAACGAACACTGGGATTTGCTGTGCGTCTAAATATATTCTTTTAAGTAAATAGCTTAGTCCTTTCCTTGGCAAGTACATGTTGGCCTATATTTTTAACCCATGTGGGGGTGTGTATAGATCATATTCATGCAGTCATTTTCTCACCCGGGGATGAACCTGCTGGCAGTGTGACTCTGTGTGCACAAGTGTGAATGCAGAATCTGCTATATACCTTCGTCTGTTCCATATGGGTATCTGAGTGGGCTCTCACGGATTATGAGGCCTCAAACTAGGCACTTTGAGATAGACTTCATGGGTTCCAATCCATTTCTGCCTGCAAGTTGCTCACCTACTCAAAAGGAATGGGGAAGAGAGAATACAGTCCCTACCTAGTGGGTTAAACTAGGATGACTTTTCTGGAGGGAATGATAAATTGTACTCTGTCTTACCAGATCCGTGAATGCAATTAAAGATTTATTGATCAAGTGCGAGGTGTATTCATGTGCAAATCATTTATTCCTCACACAGCAACCCCAGGAGGTAGGTATTACTAGTCCCATCTTTGTAGATGGGAGAACTCAAGCTCAGAGAGGCCGCATGCCTTGCTCAAAGGCACCCAGAGAGCAGATGGCATGGCTGGATTTAAACCTGGTATTCTAGAGATCCCAATCCCATTCATACCTCTACTGGTCATTAATTTATGCACAGCCCCAGCCAGGCAGTGTTCTGAGAGCATCAGCGGGTGAGCAGGAAGCAAGCTAAGGTCAAGCTTGGGGCTAGTATGTGGCAATGGCTGGAGGAAACTGACTGGGGCCGCCGGCAAATCCCTTTTCCTTAAGCAGGAACCAGCAGAAGCCTATACTGAGAAGAGTATGGGTTCCCATCGTGCCCCAGGCAGTTGGCATGGAGCCGGTGTAAGGATATTCTTCATACAGGGTGGTTCTCCACGAAAAGCAGGATGCTGGGTTGTCTGCAAGAGGGGTTTCTTTATGCTGAACAGAAAGGAGAGCAGACGTCAGAGCAAGCTCTGGGGGAAGCAGTATGTAGGACAAGGTAAGAGGCCCGGGCTCACACTGGCTCAATTCTCCCAGGAGAAGGTGGAGGGAAAACAAGGTTCCATGAAATGAAGCCTTCCCGGGCCTTCCCCGAACCACGTGTGACCGGCATCCACAGTAGCACCCAACAACAGTGCCAGCTCCAGGCAACGGCTCCTGATCGCTCCCCAGGCACGTCTCGCCCACTTCCCTGCATCTTCCTCCTGCATCCCGCACTCCAGGGGCTTCCTTAAGCCCCTATGACTCAGGACCCACTGCCCCCCTACTTCCACTTCCTAGACCTTAATCCCCCACCTGGATTCTTGGTCTTCTGTAAAAATGGGAAAGAGAAATTATTCTCCAGGACTGGTCCAAAAATACCAATAGAACTGCAGCCAGTGGGGTATCTGCGGTTGCACGTCCAGTGGGAAATTCACTGGAACTGTCTGATAGAACTTTATAATACTTATGAGTTCTTCTCATGGGTTTAAATGCTTGAGAAGAAAAAGTTAGAGACTGTAACATATAATGTATATTCCAACTCCGGGGACAAAATAAAGTGGCATGGTGGTTCTATTTTTATAGAGTTAAATCTAATTTGATTTAATAAAGTTTGAGGTGAGAGAGCATGGTGTTTAAATTGCCTGATTGTTTGATTCAAGAATGAGATATTTAAATGCTTGATTGACTCATATCTCACATTGTTCTTTGTGATTCTTTGGATTAAGTACTAAAGCTAAGTCAACAGAGCCAGATATATCAATGGAAGATGGGGACATCCCCATCCAGAGTGAGGTGGTCTTGACTTACAGACACTCCTGGGTAAGACGCCTATATGAGCTGCAGAAGTCAGCAAGTCCCCTGCAGAGACATCCCAGAGAACCAAGGCTCAGAATCTCCCTTTACCGGGAGATGCTGCTCAGGCATGTTCTGTAAGAAGGCAATGATCAGAGAAACAACAGGCAGAAGCAGGACAGTAAGATACAGCCAAAGGAGACATTGGAAAGGGGCCTTTTCAGGGGAGGGCTATGGAAGGTACACAACTGCTTGCACAGAACTTTATAAGCTCCAGTTGCATCCTGTCCAGGTCCTAGACTTGAAATGTCCCATCATAACAACCATGTAAGTGCCAAACTCTGAAAGAGCACTCGCAAACCTACCTTGTCCCTGTCCACACTCAGCTGTCACTGCTTTCTGGAATGAAAAACTAGGCAGAGATTCATTTGCCCCAAGACTTCCAGCTTGATCTTGCTGCTGTCTTTGAGGGCCTGCCCCCGCCCCCGCACCCCAACCAACCCAGAAGACTGGGAAGGGTGGTTTCTGCACCACGCTGTGTATAAGAGACCACATGGAGATAAAGGGGACAGATACAGGAAGCTACCCACAGGAAACTCATAGTTTAGTTTTCCAGAATTTTCTTTTACGGTCTTTTCCTTCCAGAATCATTTTATAATATTGTCCCTAATAATTATGTGAGGACTTTAGTTGACATTGCATTAAGTCTATACGTTATTCTGGGCAGAAGGGACAACTGTACAATACCTAGTTATCCCCTCTTAGAACAAGCTGCCTGCCCCCTTCTTCTCAAGTTTTCTTTGATCTTTTATATAAAGTTCGCCATTTTTTCTTCAGGTGGGGCACAAACAATTTTCTAAAGATAGGTTTAGAAAACCATCACTTCTAAGTGATGTTCTGTTTTGTTAATTCTTTAATCGATCCAACAATATTGTGCAAGGTACTAGGAATTAGCAGTAGGCAAGACACCCTCTAGCTCACCTTCAGGATACAGACCAGGAGAGAAGCTTACAGTCTAGTAAGCAAGACAGAAATGTGAGCAATGACTGGTGATTCCAGTGAGCAAGATAAGTGTGGGGTGCTCTGAAAACACAACGGGAGGAACCTCGCCGGTCTACGGGACCTGAGGAGCCCTTTCTGAGGGCGGAATGTCTGCGGAGACATCTGAGTAAAAGGTAGGAGGCAGCCCCGTGGAGAAGGCAGGCAGTTCTAGGACAAACACTTTTTTGTTTGTTCTCCTCTTGTGTTTTTCTGACAGGATATTTTAAGTATGTAGGACTATAATGGAATATTAATGATTTTTATGTCCTATTCTTTTATATGCATTTGTTCTATTAGTTCTAATAGCTTTTTATAGCTAATGTCTTTGGGTGTTCCTGGTAAATGATTATATTGTATGCAAATGTAATCTTTTTAAGGCTGTTGATAACTTTAATTTTCTTCTACCTCTTAGGGTAAGAAGTTTGAATATCTATTTTCTGCTGGATAATATAATATTTCCTTCTATTTTTCTAAATGTACAAACCTCACAAGTTGCCCCCTAGTTTTGGTATTCCATAATGTGGTAAACAGGCATATGTTCACCCTACTTCTACCTTTCATAAACAATTCATTCGCAGACTAAAAGCAGAGATACATAGAGTGAAATAAATCAGAAACCCTCTCCCTTCTTCTTTCATCAAAAAAATCCAAAAGAACATAATGCAAGCGGGTGCCGTCACTCCTGGGTACCACAGAGAGCCACTTTATTGTCAATGAGTGGCTCTTGTAATGCAATACAATAGCAGATTCAAGAAAAAGCCAAATGCTTTTTAGTGTAATAATGGCAGAGACTCAGGTTACGGAAAGGGCAAGAACAAGGCCGCCCTGATAGGAGCAATGCTATTTCTTTCATACAAGTTAAGATGGTACAGTCTCCTGCACTATGCATGTTAGACCTCGCATCGGTGATGTTTGCCTGCCTCTTAGGTGAACCAGTGAGAACGCAGCCACTGCAGAATGAGCGCGTGACACCGCCTCCATGAGTCGCACCTGCGCTGCTGGAATCTATTCTCTTTCCTGGAGCAGCCAGGAAGACATGACAAGGGAACGCTGCGGGACCTCTTGCTCCTATAAGGAGGCATGGGGACTTCCAGGGGAGAGGGCAAAGACGGGGGACCCAGAAAAGCGAGAGAGGGTGGATGGGAAGGAATATGCACAGAGGATGCCCCTTTTCCACGATTCAGGTCTGGAAGGACCTCCTCTCTTGATGGGCAAGGGTGTTGATGAAGGTTCCGCCTCTGGCCCCCCACACTGTTTACTAATCTGAGAACTTCCTAACAGTTCAGGAAAGAACTTCTTTGCCTCCCTGGTATTCCTTCCAGTCTTGTCTGGGGAGATGATGAGGCAGCGTGGCTCCAAGATGACACGGGATCCACCTGCATCACTCTTCCTAAGGCTCATAAGAGAAACTCAACACTGGAATCAGAGACGAGCCCAGACTGCACCATTCCTTGGCTGGAGATACGCTTAGAGACAGGAAATAAGTCTCACCATATTCCAGTTACATGAGTCATGAAGATGATAGAAAAAGTAAAAAGCAGACCACAGGAGGCAAGCCACCAGGCCACCTGGAGGACTGGCCACAGCCAGCCACATGTTTGGTAGGAGCATTCCAACACAAAATTCCATCGTTAGCAGAAGCCCGATGCTCTGGCTCTCCAGACTAAAAGGGAAGTATCTCCATGCCTACCAATTGGCCCCTTCTGAACAAGCTGGCCAACCCAAAATCAGCTCTCTTATCCTGTTAAAACTTCGTCTATGACAGAAAGATTTCGATTCATCTCTTTGAATCCTCACAACAGGATAATTAAGGTAGATATTTATGATCCCAGTTTTACAAGGATAAAGAAACAGAATCAAAGAGCTTGTAGCAGATACTATCGGTTGCCAACCCAACAACAACTCACCACTTGTCCTCCTTTCTAATAGAAGCCTGGTTTTACTTAGGTATCCAGACTTCTCTGCATGGCCATGAACTTCAGGGGTCTCATCACCAGGAGGGAGGAGGAAGCTGATTTATCTGGGCCAACCATGATCATTCTATCCCCAGACATACTTCTGGCCAATAAGATGTGATACTGTGTTTCCTAGAGAGCTTCCAGGAACTGCTTTCTTTCTGATAAAAGAGACAAGCCCTCTTCTCCTGCTGCACATGTTGAGTCTGTGTGGGGTTCCTGGAAATGAGTCAGCAGCCATCTTGCCATCACGGAGCTAAAGCCAGGAGCCGGGCCAGTCCGCTGCAGATGACAGAGGAAAAATGTGAGAAAGAGTCTGGCCTCTTCAGGTACACTGATGAGCTGCTGCATTCAACAACATCCCTTAAGTTGCCTTCAATCAGAACATCTTATTATGGGTATAAAACATTTTCTTTAATAATTCAGTTACTCTGGGTTGAGATATTTCTTATTTGTAGACAAAAGTGCATTGACAGGTACAGAAGGTGAGTGACTTGCTTGAGGTCAGACATCTAGAAAGCCATAGAGCTCAGACAGAATCCCAGGTCTGTGGGATTACAAATAGTATACAGCTTCTATGCTGCTGGGGTGGACAACAAAGTGAAGAGTAATTTTACGAGATTCATTAGAATCATTCCCCACACAAAGATCTCTCTCTCTCTGTTAGTCAGGCATCTGTTAACTCACCAGCACTAAACAAAAAAGACTGTGAAGATTATTTTTTTAAAAATACAAAACAAATCTTCTTTCTCCTCACAGTGTTTTTCTTCTCTGAAGCATCACAACTGCTTTTTATTCTGCCCATAGCGTCAAGATAACAGAATTTAATTACCAAATTTAAACACCACCAGCACGGCATAAATGCATTGGCCTGGACTAAAATGAATGCAGTTATTAAAAAAAAAAAGAAAAGAAATGCCGCATCGATACAGTGACAGCAGACACGGAGACGACAGGTTTATTTACTTTATCTCCTTTCAGTTAAGCCATTTCAAAGAGATTATTGGGTTTTAACGACCCAGGACATTAAAAGACATTTCTCCCACGGACACTGACACTATACCTCAGGTAAAGGAAGCGATAAATTCAAGAAATAATGGCCTGTTTGTGGCAACCTCCCCCCCCCCCACTCTTTTGTGATAGACCCTGCCACAGCCATTCTCCAGTTAGTGTGGGCCGCTGGCTGGGGATGTCACTGAAGAACACTGTTTAGCCTTCTCAGTAAGCCTAGAATATATATTCCTGATTAAGACTTAGTAGTAGCTTTTAGGCTCCGCCATGGAAACCACAACTGGTGCTGCGTCCTGCCTGCAGGTGCCACAAAATTCTATCAACGGTGCGCTCCAGCTGCCTCGCCCATCCAGGGCCAAGTCCGAGTTCCAAGAACGGGAGTCTCCTTTGGTTCCCCTGGAGCTGATGGGCATCTAGAGATCAGATAGGGAGCAGTTCCCAAACAGACCTGTCGGATTTCTTTAAGGCTCAGAGAGAACCAGCCCCAGAGAACTCAGCCAAAGCAACTTCCTTTTCATCTGTTTTACACTTTGGACTTTCACAAGAGTTTTGTTTTGTTTTTGGAGAGGAAACCACAATTTTAGAAGTATGGAAATGGAGGATCTAGGCCAACGTCTTTATTTTGCAGAGACCAAGGACCAGAGAGGGGATGTGAAGGCCCAGAGGCAGTCGAAGAGAGAGGTGGAGCTACAGCCAGGTCCCCATCACCCCCAGGCTGCTCCTGGACGCTTCCTGATGGGACATGGATGGAACCTCAAGGGGTGATTTTTGAACTTCTAAGCTCCCCACCAGCAACCATGCTAGCTGGTCTCTGTGCCCTGCACAGGGAAATAAGAAAGTGGGTAAGAGTTCTCCTCTTCCCAGGTGCCCTCTCCTGTGGACTTACAAAGATTTGGTCATTTATTGGGTATCATCAATACGGTCAGAACTGGCAGGGTTTCCTAGTACTTCACAGGCTCCTCAAGTTTCTACAAGAAACCTACTCTCGAGCTGTTTCCTTGGAGATGTGAAGAAAATAACAACTTCGTTAACCGTTCTCCTAATGATATTCCTCCTCCCTAAGCATACTGGTATATGGCTAAATTCTGCAGAGATTTCTCAACTTTTCTGCTGAGCTGAACCAGAATGCAGCATTTAGATGCAGCTTCAATAAGGTCATGGTCATCAGAGGTGATCTTACTGGTTTAGGTGGCACCCTAGTTCTTTGTCCTGGGCGAGGCTTTTGAACCACCTAGCCCAGAGAGCCCTCCGGAAATTGCATTTTTCTGGGAGGTCAGGGCCCCGGCATCTGGGCAGCTGAAAGCACTCAGCCCAGGTGGGCCTGAGGCGGAGAATCTGTGAGCAGGCTTCATGGTGATGACGTGGAGGACAAGTGTGGGTTGGAGCTTGTGAGTGGGGAGAAATTGGTGCCCTTGTCAAAGAGGGACTGAGGTATCTAGGGGTGAGGAGGGTCAGGGGAATCTCTGAAGAAAAGAGAGACTGAGTTGACATTCCTGTGGATAAGGGAGCCCCAAGGACAATTCAAGCCTCAGATCTACATAAGAAGCCAAAAGAAATAAAGACAATTAATGGATACACACCCAAATAGTGCTTACAATGCAGATAAGGAGACAGGCAGACTCTAGAAGGATGAATATGTTAAGCCATTCACCTCTTACAGAAAAAAAAAGAAAACCCAATATGAGGAAAATACCTTTAGGAAAAAAAGTATTGAGAAAATACTTTTAGATGGTCCAATAGCAGAGAACAGCCAGTGGCTAGAGCCAGCCTACATGGGTCACATTCAGTCTCCCCAGAATAAAAGCTGAGCCATTTTATAGCTTCTTGAAGCCTCAGTTCCCACAGCCATGAAATGGGAATAATAATAACACTCACCTCTTAAGAGGGTTGGGAGGTAGAAAAGAGAGCACACATTTAAAGCACTTAGCAGGGTTCTTGGGGCACTTAACAATGGTAGCTATTGTCAGCTTTAGGGGGCTGACCTCCCCCACTTCCCAGGGGGCCTCTATGAACCCAGTCAAGTCTGGAATAAAAAATCCCAAAGGGCAATCCTTCCGCCTCATCAGTGACTGGCAGAGACCTACCTGGTGACCCCATCATGATCTGGGGCAAGAGCGAGAGCAAGGTGTTTGATCTAAGCAGCACAGAAAGAGGAGGTGCAGGAGGGAAGCACACCCCAAAATCTTTCACGGGCTCTCAGGGAGAAGAAGAGTGACAGACCGCACCACCCCGGAGGACAGATTGGAGTCCGCCTGTAGGATGGAGCTGGGAGGCAGCCCACACAAGTCCTGTCTCCTAATGAGAGTCCACCAAGAACAGAAGGCGCTGCCTGGAAAAGCTCTCAGCCCCCTTCTTAAAGGCCCTGTAATGTGGTCGTAATGTGCGTACCATAAACAACCCTCAGGAGAGCAGAACGAGAGAGACTTTGCCTCAGGAACTGTTTGAGCAGAAGCTGTCTGATCCAAGGCTAGCGGTGGGGTGCCCTGCACTGCACAAGGCTGGGACCAGGTGACCCAGTTCTGGGATATAATAATGTAGAGCAAAATGACCTGGAGCACAGTCTACATGCCTGGCAGGCCCAAGGCCAAGTGCTTACACACGGTTACTGGCTTCACCCCCACAACACCAACATGAGGCAGGCACTATGGGTAACCTCTTTGTACAGAAGAAGATACTGAGGCACACAGGTAAGTCACTTGCCCAAAGTTGCACCGTTTCTAGAATGCAGAGCCAGAATCCAAATCCAAGCACATTCAGCTTCAGAGCCTACAAGCTAATCGGCTTCAGAGCCTATGCACTGCGCCAACCAAGGCAGGGTTCACCAGCATTACCCTGTCTTCATGCTGCTTGCGACCAGGGCCTCTGCTGACAAAGAGGATGGAAGCATGCAGATCTGGGAAGCAGGCAGGGGCCAGGGCAGGAGGCTGGCAGGCCACTGCTGGCACTGACCCTCCGGCCTGGGATGAGGCCCTGGACCACAGCTCTCTTTATCATCTGAGAGAGGAGTGACCCTGGCGGGGCCAGGTGGGTTTGAAGAAGTTTCTCTAGCAGCACAGGTGGAGTGGTTGCTCCACATGCCCATTGCTTCTGTATGTAATAGATACCGGATCCCCCACACCTGCCAACTCCCCATCTGTCTTCTCTTCCCTGTATAAGCAGCCCCTGAAAGCCACCTCTCACCTGACAGAGGTTTGGCAATCCCCTTGCTTGAGACTGTCCTCCCTCCCCGCAAAGCTTCCACTCCTCCTCCCAATACTGAGAGGGAAGTCATTGACAGCCACTGGGTGAAAAGAAATGGAGAAAGTAGAATCATGAAATAAAAACCCTGAGGGCAGCAACAATTAATATTTAACTTGAAAATTGCCTGGGAACAGAAAGTGCAGGCTATTCATGTGCAAATCATATGCAAATCATATGCAAACAACTCCCTACCAGGCCCCTGTAATTATTCTGTAAACCTGCCTGGCTGGCTCTAAGGGGCAGTTTGAGGACCTCCCCCTTCCCTCCCACCCCCACCCCTGCTCCAGCTGCACAGTAATTCATGTCAGGACTGACTGAGGGCCCCTGGGTGACAAGGCCCAGGTGACACCAGCTTGCCCCGGACCTCCTCAGGTCAAAGCCCCTTCCAATTCTGAGGTCGTGCTCCTCCTGCCCGGACGAGTTCCTAGCCATGCAGCCTAGCTCCCCTCACAACTGCCCAGAAGTTTCTTCTTGAAGGTCGCCTCCCACTGACTGATACCAAGTTCCTGATACTGATGCCTCTGCTCCATCCTCCACGACCAGGCAAAGCCTGGCAATGCTGATGCGTGAGCTGCTCCTCAGTGACACTGCCCATCCCGGCTCCTCCTCCCGTCACTGGCCCCGCTCAGACAGGGACTACTGGGATGAGTCTCTCCTGAGAATGCGGGTGGGGCCCTGCCTAAGCTGAATTTTTCTGCAGGTAGCAGAAAACAGTTTCATGCCCCAAATGGGGGTAACGGGAGCCCAGAGTTCACCTGCAGGGTTGGGTTGAGAAGGCCTTTCAGCCTGAGACCACAGACTAAAGACAGACTTGGGGTGAGGTGCCTTTCCCCTTCTGCACGCAGTGGAGAGCTCCTCGAGCTAGAAAGAGCCCCTCAGGCCTGCTCCACCACTTACCTGGGCTCCTAATGGCTTCCTTCTCAAACTGCAGCCAGGAATGGGTAAGAAGTCACACGCCAAGGACAGGAACAGGGTCTCTGCCCAGCACAGCTTCAGCAGTTGAGCCTCAGCACAGGCACTTTGCTTCCACCTCTACCTGCATCCCTGACTGACATTTCAGATTCTAGGAGAGCAAGGACCAGGTCTTACTTATTCTGCATCCCCAGCATCCGGGATGGGAGCCTACCTCAAACACAGCTGACCCTTGAACAAGGCGGGTTTGAACTGCGCAGGTCCACCTGTTTGCCGGGTTTTTTTTCCCCAACCAATGCTGTGTGCCCTTGCATCCTTGGGTTTCCCATCCTTAGGTTTCACATCTGCAGATTCAACCAACCTGCGTATCAATATTTTCCCATCCCCATCGGCGGGTTCCCAAACATGGATGGAAAACTATTTTCGCATCCCCAACCGCAGATTCTCATCCCGTGGATTCCTAACTGAAATAGAAAATACTGTGTTTGATCTGCAGTTGGTTGAATCTCCCGTGCAAGGAGCCGACTATAGTTAAGTTTTGGGGAGTGAAATGGTGCTTTCAACTGCGCCGTGTCTGTGCACCTAACTCCGTGATATTCAAAGGTCAGACACTGTTAAGTGAGAAGGGTTTGTAAAGAGGTCAGCATATTGTCGGTCCACCTTTGGCACCCAATCAGTGGCAACTGCCCTTGACGACAAATGTGGAAATGTTTTGTTGTGCTTTGAGGGGCAGAGACCCTCTGGGCCAGCATCACTATACCCATCACCATACCCAGGGCTGGATGGAGAAGATGGACAGTGAGGGAACGAGCCCGCGACCTGTGTGCCCTGCTGGACCACCAAGCAAAGTTCTTATGCTGCCGCCCCGCAAAGAAACTGATAGTTCTGTTGGTGAGTTACACAGCGATTGGCCTTTCCTGGTGGGGGAGATGGTGACAGTGATGGCAGGGTGAGGGGACCGCGGCAGCGGTGATGTTAATGCATTGAAGGGTAGGTTTCTCTAAGAAAGCTCTAAGAAAAAGAGAGCTGGGGCGGAGACTTAGACTTTGGAGTGGGAGTTTAAAATAAAGGAAGCGAGAAGAGCATGTGCTCAGGATTTGCAAACAGTTTGGGCCATGAAAAGTGTGGGTTGAGTTCTGGAGGGGAATAAGCTGGGCCTTGGGCGTTGTTTCTGGGCTGCTCTTTCTTTCTGCGCCTATATGATAATTGCTTGATTCAATGATACCCCGTGACTGACTACTGAGTCACTCATTCCGTTGAATATTTGGTGAGCATCTGTGTGCCCAGCTCCATCCTGACACTAAATAAAGCCCTTTGCTTAGGGAGCTGCCATATTAAGGAAGAAGGTGTTCCTAGGACAAAGCCCTGGTGGACCAACACCGTTGAGAACGGGAAAAAAAAAAAAACACACATTAAATATAGGTAATGAGGTAAAAATGAGGTAAAAGTGCATCCCATTTCCAGAAATATTAAATTGTGAGGGAAAATGTGCATCTGAGCTTTGAAGAACTACCATAATGTAGTTTATAGTAACGTAATAATAGTAATATTGGCTATTACTTTGGAGACCCCAAAATAACAGTTGGCTGTTATATTAGAGAGTTTGTTTCTCCCTTGTGAAAGCCTGTGCTGCTGCAGCAGCTCTCCCCTGCACAGCTCTCCGACATCCAGGCTGCTTCCCCCTTGGTGCTGCCATTCCCAGAGTCACCACCCAAACCCACATCGCAGGAGCAGGACGGAGGGAAGGTGTGGCCCTGAAATGGTGGATAGCGCTTCCACCCCCATGGCCAGAACTCACCCGCGTGACTGAGCCTAGCTTCAAAGATGCTCAAGAAATTGAGCAACTTTACTAGGCAGTCAATGGGGGGTGGCAAACAGCCATCTCTGGCACCCTCAGGTCAGTTAGTTGTAGTGGTGGAGGGAAGGAAGACCGAGAGGGGGCCACGTGATTGAAACACGGCAGCCCCTGCACACCCTGCAGCAGAATCCAGGAAAGGGAGCCTGGAACCAGCACTGAGAACCCTGTGTAAGTCCACCCGAGGCCGAATCCACACTCAGCCCGACACCACCCACTGTGCAAACAGTAATGCCTCCCGACCTCTCACTTATAAAAGCATCAAGGGTAAAGGAGAACGGACTAGAAGAGAGGATACCCATGGGGTGAGCCATGCAGGAGGGTCTTAGGAGTTTCATCTCAGAGAAAACCACTTTATTTGAGCTAAGGAAAATACGTTAGGTTTCAGGTTTGGGACAAAGAGCAGAGGAAATCACACAGGAGGACAGGGACGATTTACAGTTCACATTCGAGTATTCGTATGTGAGTTGCTAGGAAACTCTTTCACTGTTTCCTCAGATAAAAAACTCCTAGAAGTGTGGTAGAGAAGATTATTTGAGATAATGGATATAAAGCACCAGGGGTGTGTCTAACACACAGTAGGCACTCAATAAATGGTAAAGTTTATTTTAGATTTGAGGGCACAAAAATGGAGTGCCCAGTTCAGTGAAGGGTCCCTCTGTATACTGCTAAGTCCAGACACTTGGACACTCTTTCTTCCCCTTTTACAGTTTTGGGGAAGTGGTTCTCCACCTCTAGGGTACATAGAATTACCTCCCACTTCCAGAGATTCTGATCTTGGTAGGTCGTTTTCTTTCCAGGAAATTCGGGGCAGGTGGTTAAAAGGCTGAACTTTGAGAAGTATTGCAGGAAGGGACCGCCACCCCTCAGGCTGACTTTTCTCATCCACACAGCCGTATTCAGCACAATGGTCAATATTATGCTCCGAGGAATACAGCTTCTCTTGTCACTTTTTATGTGATGTTCAGGGGGCATGGGAGATGGCCTGGGAGTCGTGGGAGAGAGGGGCTGAGGTAATGGTGGGGGCTCATTTGGTCATACACACTTATGTGGAGCATTCACAACCCCAATAATGACTTCTCCCCTCCAGTGACGAGTTCACCGTGTAAGCAGTCTCTGTGGTCGCCTCTGGGACCAGAATGTGCAGACCAGTCGGAGACACTGAAACACTATTAATAGTGGGGGTGGTGAAGCCAAGCTTAGAAAGTGCACATGCTCCTGCAGGGAGCTGACAAATCCTCTGAGAGCCCAGGTCATCTCCGACTTGAACTTAGTCATCTTGGCTGCCGCTCCAGATGTGACCTCAGGTGCCCTGGCTGAGGCAGAGGCCTGGCCACAGATGACCCGATTGCAGCCCTCCCTGCAGCCTTTCCTTCCCATGCACTAGACACAGAGTAGGCCCTCATTTCTCTATGCGTTTTATTTATTGGATTTTTTTTTCCTGATTACAGAGGAAAAATATTCAATCATAAAAAGTGTTATTTTGAAGACATAGAAGGCACACAAGAAAAACAAAGCCACCTGTAATGTTATCATCCAGAAATAACCATTCACGTTTTACAGTCATAAGCTACTAGTTTTTCCTACGCATATATTTGTATAAACTTGGTATATGTCAAATCTGGATTTTACCTAGTCCTCTGCTACGTGACCTGCTTGCTCCACTTAATATATATTAATTTCTCATATCATCAAATGGTCTTCGTCCATCACATTTTTAATAACTCATCATTCATGCATACGGATGCACAGCAATTTAATTTGGACATCTAAGTTACTTCTATTTTTGTTTTTATTGTATTTTGCTATTCTAAATCTTACTGCATGTCCGTTAGGGTTTGTTTTTTTGGGATTGCTTGTGAGAAGCTAAGTTCTTAGATCAAAGCTTTTATTTTTTCAGTTGTGTATACATAGCACCAAGTTGTAGGTATTCAAGTAACTTGGAGAAGGAGTGTGAAGGCCAGGCATCCACAGCGGGCCTCAGGGCCTGGAGAAGGCGCTGTAAACTGAGGACCTGTAGCCCTAGCTCAAGTTCTGACACCACAAAGGTTCATTTGGTCCCTCTCGAACGTTAGGAGGGTCTCCTTCTCCCTAGTCTCCCCTGAAAAAAAAAACCCTAAGGGTCTCTTAATGATCCCTGGAAGATTTCTCTTCTGATTATGCTCAACCCATTTTAGGGATTCTATGCAAATCTTTATCTGGCCCATAGCAATTATTTCTAAAAACCAGACTTTTGGCAGAAGTTTATTTAACTTTTTTAAAAATAGCATTTTTCGTGCATGCTATTATCATTGTTGCTTATTCAAATGTGTTGATGGGGGAGTAGGTGGAAGGGTGATATTTACATTGGCATGGCAACCAGTCACTAATTGAATTCCCCTCATAGCCCGTGATGGTTTTTTTGACTCACATAGGGCCAGAAATTGATTTTTTCCGCCTGTGTAAAAATTGGCTTACGATAGAGAAAAGGTTACCCACTCATGATCTAACCCTTTTCTATTTATATTTTCAGTTCGTGCCACTTTTGGGGCTGATCAGTTTAATGAGTTTGCTTCCTACCCAACGATGTCAGCTTTCTTTTCATCTACACTTAGTTCTTTTTGGCTGTATGATATGCTCCCTGATTATTATAATGGCTAGTATTTATTGAATCCTTACTATGGTACCAGGCACTCTTCAAGGTGCTTTATATGTTATTTCTTTTAATCCTTAAGGAAACGCTGTGATTTGAGAACTATCATTACCATCCTGTCTTAAACAGATGAGGAAGCTGAGGCAGAGGTCAGATGGCTAGGTGAAGGATATTGAGTTCACAAGATGAGGATTTGAACCTGAGAAGTTAGGCTCCAGAGGCTGAGGGTCTAACCACTGCCACACCCTGGCCATCAAGGGCACACAGGGTCTCCTTCTGTTGCGGGACCCGGGATTGGATGAACCAGTCCATGGTCAAGCATAGCTTTTCTTTCATGTCCTCTTGAACATATCCTCTTTCTAGGCTGGAAAGTGCGAGCACATCAGTCTGTCCTCATGTAAAAGTTAATTCCTTTATTTGCCTATTTTAACAAACCTTAGAAATTAATTAGAATTGTCTTCTTTTTTTTTAGTCACACAAATAGTACCTGAACCTCATCAACTCTCAACTCTCAGTTCTTTCATCTATAAAAGCTAAAAGCTAAAGGCTAGCTCCCTTGGGTTTGTGATGACAACACGGGAAGCGTCCGTAAAACCCCTTCGCACAGGGCCTGGTGCACAGCACGTGCTCAGTAAAGCTGACTTCCTTCTGCCTCTTACAGGACTTCCCGACAGTAGTCTGTCTCCACTGTTGGGCATCTGGACTGCAGTCACCTCTGGCATCTCCCCACTTCTCCCGAGGGCAGAAGGGAAATATGACATTCCTCTTTTGAGGGCTTCTACCAGGCTCCGTCAGGACCCATGGTGGTTTGGATTCTGGCCTGGTTCTCTGGTGAGTCATGGTGCCAGAGGGTGTGTGTTTAGTTCTATGAAGTTTTATTATACAGCAAATATTGTTGAATAATAATCCAGTCGACTACTCCAGGTAAAGGGCTAGGACAGTTTAACTGAGGAGGAAAGGCTGATGACTTCTCCTCTAAATAGGATTCCTGTGTTTGAAAAATCAGTTTATGGAAAACAGTGGGATTAACGCAGAGAAAACAATAGTTTTTAAATCTTCCCAGAGGAGTCTGTAAATGTAGTGAACATTCGTGTCCATACCCACTTCTGGCAACAGAACTTGCATTTTGCTTTGGGAAACCATCCTTCCCCCAGGCTCAGACCACGTGTGCAGGTGGGTCAATCCCATCCTGAGGGTGGGCCGCTGGCTCAGGCCTGGCCTTGCCACATGTTCTGTCCTCCTGGCTACAATCATTGGTCAGTGATGGACACATGGACCAAGAAGGTCCCAGGACTCTTTACTAAGTCTATTGATAAAGGCATTCTATTGTCAGTGGAGTGGCTAAGCTGGTAAGTTATAAGCTCGGATCTTATGGGGGCTACCAGATAAAGAAAGTCTGGCTGAGAAACAAATCAACACTAAAAGGTGGAGAAAGGAGAACAAGCCTCAATGATGTTATATGAGCTCCGAGATCTAGCCAGGCCTGAAGTGTCACTACTTTTGGACTCTCCAGCTAAATGAACTAAAGAATTCTAACTTTTTCTTTTCATTGTTATTTAAACTGGTTTGGACTGGGTTTCCTGACACTTGTTCCCAAGAGTCTTTGAGTCCTGATTTATCTTAGTTCCCAATGCTAGACAGGGTGACCAAAGGAGGGTGGTGGTAGTTCTCTACCCAAAATTTAAATGAAGGTAAGTGCTTAGAGAGGACCACAACACACACATGCACATTCATACATGTGTGTATGATATACACATATATATCTTTTCTCATCTACTTAAGCCTGTTCAGAAACTGTCTACTTAAAAAAAAAAAAAATCAGGCAAAAAGCCCAAGAAAATGAAATAAATTATCATCTCCTTGCCCTTTCCTTTGGTTGGGTTTTTTCATACTTGTGAGAAAACGTTAAGATCTGAAAAAAATCGTTAAGACTCTTCATTGCCGACAGCTTCTGACTGTAAGACTGTTCTCCTGGGCAAATGGGGAGTCCAGTAACTAGGAAGGCTGTGGAGAAAGCTACAATGTTATTTCGCAATGTTATTTTGCCTCCCAGAGGTTTCCAAACTAGCCTAAGAGTGTACATGGTTATGCAGGTAAATGCCACACAGGTTGATGCATTTTCCTTCTTGAAAGAAAACCAGTGTGTGTGGGATCAATAAAATATGCAAATGAAACCTTATACTTTACAGCATCAAAATTCTTGTATCTTAATTTCCCTTGACACCGACAGATACAGCCCTGAGAAGTTTCTTTAGGGGTTTTGTCATCAGCCATTTACAGAAAGTGGGGAGTTCGGTGGCAGTTAGCCAAGTAGAGGGAAGCCATGAAGTGCGGGAACGTGTTAGCTCCAGCCACCCCCAAAGTGCACGGAGACTCCCAGGAAGCTCCTTGAAAAATGTAAAAGGAGAGGCCTAAATTTCAAATTTACACTTTGTTCTTCTACTTGCTCTAAAGAGCAGCCACTCGGCTGCAATCGCGTTTTTAGGCATTTACTATAAGGAACATTTGTGCTGCAGGAAACTTAATTGTGGCCTGTTTTGAAGATGTATCCTTTTGTGGGAAATTACAGTTGAGCTTTCTGAGCCCTGTTTTCCATGGTCTGTCACCGGAGCGGGGTCTTAGCGGCAGGGCAGGGTCCAAGGTCAGGATAGCTGTGCCCAGCATGAGCCCTGAAAGCTGTGTGATCGTGACATGTCTCTTGTCCTCTCTGAGCCTTGTTTTTCTTATGTGTAAAATATCATACTAATACCTGTTTCGTAGCTCTGTGGTAAAGTTAAAAATAGATGATAGATTCGTGATCTCTTTGTAAACAAAAAACACCATAAACACATGAGATATTGTTTTGCAGACACATAAGGCCATATTCTAGAAGCCACACAGTAGGTACACACACACACACACACACACACACACACACACTCCATAAGACCAGCCATATGTGGGAAGAATGTAATTTTCTATTATGGAATAGAATGTAAAAATGTCATGGATAGACTTTTACACTTTAGAGCTTAGCCATTAAAAATAATCAGAAGGGATTCGATTTTGAAGTGTGATAAGGATGCAAAAGGTTCAAGTCTCTCAAAATGCTGAAAAGGACAAGAAGCTTCTGGAATTACCCTTAGGCTCCTTGGTATTGGACAGCTACAGACTAGTAGTGAATGCACAATTTCACGAGCCAGAAAGCACACTTTGGCCTTGTCTGTATGGCCTTACACACATTTTCTTCCCCACCGCCTCTGAGCAGTAATGTTGGAATTATAATATATACCAGAGAGTGTTAGTGTGAGGACTAAATGAGATAATGCAGGAAAAGCTTTTAGCCGAGTGCCTGGCAAGAAGTAAATGCCAAGAATGCTATTATTTGAGGAAATCTGGGATTCCAGGAGAGTTAAAGAAAAGTCCTTTTTACAAGGCAACAGAGAAAATAGAGACACGTAAAAACTACCCAAGGTTTGTCAGCAGATTAGGCTATATCTTTTCTGCCTTCAAGTTACTATTTTCTCTCTCCTTCATTGTCACCTCAACTGCACGTTGCTTTGGTTTTCTATAAGCCCTGCGTCCCAACAGAGAAACCCTGTGGAAATGAAACACTTAATGATATTTCCAACCTACAGAAAGCTTTCAGTAAGGGCAGCTCTGCTCTGGCTGATGCTTTGCATTAATCCAGTGGATGAAGAGTCTATTCCCAGCACTGAGACTGTTAGAGGAAAGCTTTGAGCAGAGGGGCAGGCTAGGGAACCTGGGTGGATTCCCGGATCCAAGTGTGTCAAGTCTTTCCAGTTCTTCCTTATGTTGTTAGAAATAAATTCCCAGAACATAAGATTCTGCCATTTTCAAAAAAAAAAAAAAATTGCAAAGCCTCATAGAAAGGTTATCTGGCTGATTAGCATCTTTAAGATGGTCAAAGCTGTTTTCCTCACCATCGCTGCACATAAGCAAGAGTTGATACTGGCTAAACGGGGAATATTTTAGAAATACCATAAACAGTATTTTTAGCATTTGATCATATCTCATCTTAGGATGGCCAAGTACCATCTCACTTGCTTTCTTTCTCCCTACAAACATGGCCTTCAAATCATATTTATATAATGAAATGATAAGTCTCCCGTTGGTTTGAGGAAGCAGAGAGGACTGTATCTTATTCAGCTTTACATGCTCAGTGCCTAGCGCAGTTGCTGAAATGGATAATAATCTGTAGGAGTAGATACATGTCAGATTTCTCAGAAGAACAGTTTTGCCTTCAACAAAAATGCTAACGAGTTAGAAGGAGTTGTACACTGGAAAGAAAATATAGAAGACCAAAGCACTAAACCCTATCTTTCATATACATTTAGTGAGAACTTAACTACATGCAACGCATTGTGCTAAGTGCTAGAAATACCAAGACAAACATGGCATGGTTGCTGCCTTCATGAGACTTAGCCTGATAGGAAAGAGGCAGATATTGGTCAGGGTTCTTGGTTGCAGACCATATGATCCCCTCTGGCTAGTTTAAACTGAAAGGGATTTATTAAGACATAAATATCTCACAAAATCATTGGGAAGAATTAGGCTCTAGGCTGAGCTTCCAGAACTCTACGAAAATAGCTGGCCAAAGACAGGCTGCCACGGACACAGGCAGGAACCTCTGGATCAGGAAGCCATCACCACCACCGTCAGCTCCACACCCATACCAACATCTGCCGTCATCAAGCCCGCGGAATGAGTGGCCCATGTTCTGCTGCTTTTCCCATGACACTTTGATCTGAATCCAAGTCTTACGTGAGAGTCCCGCCCGACTAGCTGAATCTAAATCAACATCCGCACTCCAGCACAGGAGGCTGGGAAAGGTAGGCATTTCCTAGATGGGAACTGGAGATTTATACCTTGGGGAACTATTCAGAATACGGAGAAACTATTCAAAAGATTTAGGGCCATGGTGAATAACAGTTGTTCATCCAAGGATTAAGTAATCAGCTCCAGTAGAAAGTGAGAATGATGTGACAGATGTGCACCCAGAGAAGGTTTAAATAACCTAGCAGGATGGAGGCCTCATGGAAGCTAACTTCCTTCTTTGGGCCTTGACGACTGCAAAGATTTAGCCAGGCAAAGGAAACATTCCAGTGACGTTCATTATTCAAAAAATATTCAAATAAATGTGAACCAACTGGCTTTGTGCTCCATCCTGAGCAGACAGTTGTGAGCAAAAAGACCCTGTGCCTTGCCCTGGTGGAACGCACGATCCAGGGCAGCAGGAGAAAAGCTGCAGGCATTTTGCTAGAAGTCTGTGCTTAGGGAGATGCCAAAGGTGGCTTTATTGTCTCCTGTCCTCGCCGTAGCTGTTGAGTGGACACCAGCCTGAGGACAGCTAATCCATATGTCAGCCAGTGATCTCTGAGTTGGGATGGAACAACACTTTTCCCCAAAAGAGACAACGGTGGTTCAGCTGCTGAAATCTGATTCTTTTTCTAAGGATTAACTGAGGGGAGAGTGAGAGAATTCATCAGTTGATTAATGGAACCGGAAGTAGAAAAGACTCCTGTGCATTCAGATAGCAGGAGCTAAGAGGGGCCAAGGGAGAACTCAAGTTACATGTAAACTGAAGACACACAATCTACAGGGCACAGAAATGACACTGTGGCCAGAGGAGTGGGAGTTGGTTAGAAAAGAGGGGACAGTGGAAGCCCAGGCAGCGTGTGGCTGAGTCTCAGTGATGGCAGGGGATCAATAACCTCCCGCTAAGGAGGGCGGTGAGAGAACCCAGTCCCAAGCACCGTGCTGGATCCTCCCATTTCCTAGGCTCAGGTCCTGTCTCTGCAAGGCCTGGCTGTGCTCCTGTGGGGTCCTGTCTTTTTAATTCCCACCTCCACCCTTTCCTGGCCATCCTGGGAGGTCGCTTCTTAGCAGCACTGCTCTGTGCATCTAACACAGTGGAAGTCGAAAGGTCTGGAATTTGGCCCAACCAACATGGAAGGGTGAAAATGTTTTTCTTAAAATGACAAGGGAAACCAGAGTTAAACATTAATTGACAACCATTTAAAGTTAAGATTTAACTACATTTGATTTGTATCTATGTTTATTTCTTACCAAAATGCTATATTGTGCTATAAAAACGTTACTAACCATGAGTAAAATAACATGTGCCATGATCACACCCTTCCACTCCAATATTCCCTGACCCCCCGGCTCCCTTCCTGGAGATGAGTTTGGTGCATGAAGGAGCTGGGGTCACCAGGACAGCAGAGAGCAGGAGTGCTTGTTTGTTTGATCATTGTAAAGGAAACCAACCTACTTGACATTCGGGGCAATACATCCCTTTCTTAGCTTCCGCATGTCAGAGAACACGAAACACATATCTGGTGCTCTTACATGCACATCAGTCGATAATGTTTAAAATCAAAGGACATTCAAATAAAAGGTTTTTTGCTTCTCTGTGTAGTTGGATTGGAGAAAGAAAGGCTCTAGGTTGCTGTCCTAAATGATGCAGGCTTATCTTGTTACTTGAACTTTTTCCTGAGCAGAGAGAGTTTATCAACCCTCTGCCATCACTGAGCCTCAGCCCCGGCCGCCTCGGCTCCGCCTGTTCCTGAGAGGGTGGAAGGGTAAGACGTGTGGATGGGCAACCAGGAGAGGAGAGAGGAGGGGCCCGAGCCCCAGGGACAGGGGAGGCCCAGACCAAGTGGTGACCCAGCGGGAGCAGGGCAGATGTGGAGATACAGCTGGAGCTGGGGCAGGGTCATTTTTGCATTCATTCATTCATTCATTCATTCAGCAAAGATCTGTGAGAGTGAAGATGTAGAAGATTTAGTCTCCATTCTCAGGTTGTACAAGCTCAGGAGTCTGGCCTTCAGGGTGATCTGATGACACATTCACATGATATAGAAGAAAAGCCTAGCCTTGGGAAGTGGACAGGGAAAAGCGTGACGGGATGACCGTGTTGCAGTGTCATCGCACAGGAGCAGGGTAGACGGAGGTGACTGGGAAACAATAACAAAAAAATCAGTACCAAGGATAGCAGGCAGAATGCCGGTGAGCAAGTCTGCTCTTATCTTGGTAACCATTAGCTAAGAGCTATCGTTTACTGAGCACTTACTGTGTGCTCGACCCTGTGCCAAGAACTCTCTTCGTTTTTCTCCTTTAATTCTCAAACCATCCTATGAGGTAGGGGTGTCCAGGGAAGGGACACGGAACTGAGGGAGATTAAGCTTCGAGTCACTATCACACAGATAGCAAATGCTAGGGCAGGGATCCAATCTAGGCCGGCCCCTAACTACTGTTCTCAGGGACCCCCAGGGCTCACTTCACACCTACGTACATGGTCATCTAGAAACACAGCCGGTTCTGAACCCCATTTGCTCCACTGGAAATGACTAGAACTTGAATGCTGTTTTCACAGAGCCTCGGAACAGTGGCGCCTTGGGCTGGGATGGGGGACCAGACAGTTCCCGCAGCTGTAGAATGTGGGGTGATTGGCTCTCTGAGGTCTCACCTCCAACCAACAGTCTGTGTGAGATGTTTCGGACGCTGAACTAAGCTCAGTAGATCATCACAAGGCAGGGTGAGGCAGAGGCCAGAATAGCGAAGGTGGTTCCAGATGCGAGAGATGCAGAGGCTGCCTTTCAGCAGTTACATTTCTGAAACGAAAGATGAAATTGTCAGAGAAGGCTGGGGAAATACGGATGGACCTTGCTGAGCAGAGCCTGGTCAAGTGGGAGGAAATTGAGCTCATTGTTAATCGCACAAAAGAGCAACCCATACTGGGAGAAAAAAAAGGGGGGGATGAATGTCTCTGAGATGAGAGAAAAAAAGTCTTAAAGAGTTATTTTTGTTTTAATAGATGCAATTGGTTTTACCTTTAGGATTCCAATCTTCATTGAGCTTTGTTCTTTTGTCCTAATATTCTGTTTCAAAGGGGTATTTTATGGAGCACCCGCTATGTAGAAATAGGCTCATTTACATAAAATTTAACATTAATACAATAATCGATCTTTAAACTAGAAACTAGGGGGCCAATTTGTCTTGATCGATCATGTCACTATTTAGATGCTGATTTATTTCTGTGGTTTTTCATTCTCCTTCCCTCACAGTCCTCTATAGTACATTTCACTGTCATTTCTTACGTACTGCTCCTGTATCCAGTCCCTCCCGAGCAGGCACAGCTGTGGGGGCGACAAAGGTGACTCCAGCCCAGATCTTGCCTTCCTTGTGCCCCAAGAGTTTCGGACCCGGTTCGGACAGAATGCTGTGGTAATTCGACAAAGGGAGCGAGCCTTCCGGCTGGGGAGAATCAGGGCTGGCCTCTGGAGGGGTAGCTGGTCCCTGAAGAAGCAGGTATCTGGGGGTGAGAAAAGGAAATGGAAGGGCAGGAAGTGAGGGATGGGAGCCAGGGCGAGAGATGAGAGAGAGGGAGATGGATGTGTGAGCCAGAGGAAGGATGAGTTAGTTTTTCATAGTTGAGCCTATTAAAGTTGCCACTTGCTCTGGCCATTTAACAGAAGTCCCCTCTATCTGCTGGGGGGATGGGGGGACATTCCAAGATTCCCAGTGGATGTCAGAAACCGTGCATAGGACCCAACCCTATATATCCTGTTTTGTCCTATATATACATCACATGATGACATTTAATTTATAAATTAGGCACAATAAGAGATTAACAACAATAAAAATAAAACAGAACAATTATAACAACGTATGTAATAAAAGTTGTATAAATGGCTTTGGGGCCACTATTAAGTAAAATAAGGGTTCCTTGAACGCGAGCACTGAGATACGGTGGCAGCTGATCTGATAACCAAGACGGCTGCTAAGTGACTAGCGGGCGGGGAGCGTGTGGAGCGTGGAGACTCTGGGCGAGGGGATGACTCCCATCCCAGGAGGGATGGAATAGGGCGGCTCGAGATTTCATCACACTACTCGGAACACCAGTCAATTTAAAAGTTAGGAGTTGTTTATTTCTGGAATTTTCCACTTAATAGTTTCATACAGCAGTTGACGGAGGGGAACTGAAACCTCAGACAGCGAAGCCAAGGCTATGAGGGGAACTACTACTGAATCCCCGCGGTGCCCCCGGGGGTGGAGGTGTTAGTGAGCAGGGTCTTTCTCTCAGGTCTTCCCAAAATAGAGCTCCATAAGAATGCTTTTCACTTCCAGAGTCACTCTCTGTCACATCCACGTGTGTGTTTTCAGCTGTGAGTCTCGAACCTTAGCTACCTCCGAATCTCAGCCAGTTGGGCCCACCCAACATGTTCTGATTTTCAGACCCAGTAGGTCTAAGGGGGAAGCTGTAATTTGTACCTTTGACAAGTTGATGCCACCAGTCTGGCACCACACTTTGAGACCCACTGCGCTAAAGTATTCTTAGAGAGGACTGAAGGACCAGTAAAGCACCTGAGTAAAAGCTGCCTTTGTTTTTGTCAGGATAACAACTTTATTATCCTTATTAAAGAAATCTCATCAAAAAAGATGAGCCAGCTGCAGCTCCACATAATTCTTGGGCTTCAAACGACCAAGTTAGTCCCAGAGCGTGTCCTACTAAGTAGGACATACCTGTTGGCAGGCTCTGAGCCACGAGGCGTCAGGAAATGGGATGCCCGGTCTGTAGTGGCTCTTTAGCAGCTCCTAAACCTGGGACTCCCCCATCTGTCCTGAGGGGCATCATCAGTAAACTTGCACTGAAGTACCTCCTGTGGCCAGGTGGCCAGGGCAGGTGGCACCAGAGAAGTTACCAAGAGCAAGCGCTGCACCTGGGATCCGGGGCTTTGCTGGGTCCTCGGGGAGAGGCCTTCTGAGCCGGTCTGGAAGCCTCCCAAGGAGGGGAGACCCACGTCTGGTCTGGTCGCATCCCGTCTGCTCCTGTTTGCCCCTCATTCTCCCAGCAATTGCTCAGCCTCCGGGACGACCCAGATAGGATCTCGTTTTCCATTGGTGACTGTTAAACAAAAGAAAGGGAGAATGTCTTTCACAATAACCTCCCGGAAGCTTTGGAAGCAGGGGCCATCTGACAGGTCATTTGTGTACAAAAGAAAATCTTTGAAATGTATGTTAAGGTAGTAATTTCCCTCACGTTGATCACGGGGAATTTCTGAAGCAGTAATGTCGCTGTCTCTTTCTCCAATAGGCTCATAACTCTGAGGCGTGCCTTTTACTTGGAACAAGCGGATAAAGGGTGGGGAGGGAGAACCTGGGAAGAAGAAATCTTTACAAATCACATTTTGAAAAGATTATGGATTTGTTTATTCCAAGAAAAGCTACCAGAGACGTAGAATCATGTTAATAGTCATTATTTTTGCTGATAGAATTATGTGCAGTCTATATTTTGCTATTATAAGTATTTTACAGTCAGAAAAAAAAAAGCTTTTTTTTTTTTTTTTTAAATCAACCTTTAGCCTCATTGCCTTTGGGGAGCAGTGTACATGCAGGAGGCCTAACCCGCCGGCAAATGATGAGAGAAGAAGGTCCAAACAGGAGAAGGCTCTGAGGTCGGGACAGAGAAGTCCAGGCGAGGCCATCAGCAGTCTCCTGAGGAATTTGTCCCTTAGACAAAAGAAGAAAAAATACATGATTGTGTTTCTGAAATGAGAATGGGTGTTTAATCGAAGAGAGAAAGAAAGAAGAAGACACCGAGTGTTACGTTTAGGGAAGGCTGGGGTGGCCAGGTTGAATTGGAGACGCGTTCTGTCCTCCAGGCCGCCCTGGCACCCTCAGCCCTGGGCCACCAGGCCCTCGCCCTCCTGGAGGAACACCTCCGATACGGAGTGACGAGCCCCGACAACCGGCTTTTCATGGCTTTGCTGGACCGAGCACTGGCCGGCCTCTTCTCGGGAAAGGACCCGAGTCCTTCTCCGTTTCTTTCTCTCTCTTCTTTTCTTCTGTCTTCTCCAAGTCTCTCTGTAAGGAGAGTTATCCGTTGGTGGATCCTGTGCTGTTTCCCTTCCTTCATGCCCTGCCCTTTCCCCCTGAGCTGCTCAGCTCTCTCCTTTCACAGCCTGGAGCTCTGGGAGACAACATTTACCCGAGTCGCCGTCTCGCTCCCTGGGTCCCTAGCACTGCACTGCAGGCCTCACAGCTCGGGCTCGTCGGCCCCATGTGTTTGTTGTCAGCATTCTCCGTGGGCCTTTCTTAGATTCTTAACTAGAACTAACCTATATATTCATGTCGATGGTAGACAATTCACAGTAAAACGAAGGCATAGTAGAGCAGTGAGAGCTCATTCCTACGTACGGCTGTGGAAGATTTTTAAAGGGTCTCGTGGCGTCGCAGCACACACCCTCTCACCTGAGGGTGTCAGGGGTACAAACTGACATGTGGGTGCTAGAGGGACAGTTGGGTGATGAGTGTACAAACCTTGGCGATCATGTCCTAACCCTTGACCCAGCAATTCCACTTCTCATCATTAGTCGTAAGGAGCTGATCAGAGCAGGACATGAACAATTACGTACAAGATGCTCATCGAAGGATTATTATATTATTTTTAAAAGAAAGAAAAATAGGGATTAAGTAAATGGATAAAACTGCATACGACGGAATGCAACGCAACGACGTTCGTGCTAAATGGCCAAATAAAATACCGAATTACACACCCAGCCCGCCGTCCCCACGGCTCTCTCCTGAGCGGGTTACATCTGTGACATGTGACGCCTCCTTCTGCTGCCACTGCTCTGGTCCAGAGGTCCGCGGTCTAGAAAATTAAGACAAAATCAGCTTTCCCTTAAGCAGTTTTTAAAATTGTAAATGAAAGAGAACCCAGACCAAACTGGTTTAGGAATGAAAGTTAGGTGATTGGCTAGTCATCCATGGCAGAGCTGCACGCAGCTCTGAAACCGACCGCTAGCTCGACGGTGTCGCTGAGGACCCAGTTTCTTCCTGGGGAATTTATTTATCTCTACCCCCATTTTTTCTTACGAATTGCCTCTGAGTTGGTCATTGACAGGGATAATTGCCAATTTTTAATCTCTGCAAGGAAGCTGCCGGAGCGGTCCCTCATTTTATCATCCCCTTAGACGGAGCAGGATGCAGCGGCTTTGTTCACTGCCCTCCAGGGAGCCGATGGCATATTTAGGCTTGTTTTCACTTTATGACTACAGTCATTTCATCCTTACCTTATTTATTCCGGAGGAAGAAAGAGAAAATGGTAGCTTTTGTGCAAGATCTGGGATCAGTGCTCCCATTTGCCCAAATTCTTCCATGTGACCCCTGACCCCATCACGGAATTTGAGGGGATGGGCTGGGATGGGATGAGATGAGATGCCCTAATTGGCTACAGCGGATCTTGAGAGGTGAAAACAGGAATGCATTCTGGAAAGGAACCCACCAAACACAAATTATATTAAAAGAAGACAGCCAAATAAATATGGAAAATGTTAAATTAAGTTACTCCGATTTCTTCTTAGCCTTTAATATGCTAATGTGCACTATAAATCACCAGAAAAGAGGTGGGAAGAGGGAGGATGTAATATGTAGTGCTTCGCACAGAACCCAATTTGGAAAATGCTAGAGTAAACTTGAGGCAGATCAGTGCTTGTAAGTAGGGCGAGCATACATCTGAGTCTGGCTGAGACAGTCCCAGTTTATGCCGGTTACTCCAGGTATAAGTGATGGTGTAATTATGATCAGCCCTCACGCTCACTCTCAGATGGATCCAGGTTTAATGACAAATTACAGGAACACCTCCAGTGACTTGTGCTGGGGACTCACTCCATGTTGAATTTTGAATCGCTGACCCAATCAGCTCTTCTCTTAAGGGTTGTGAATATGAGACCTAGAAAAAGACGCTAGGAAGAAATCCGAACTGAGAAGCAGAAGCAGCAGTGGCACAGACAGAGATGGGCTGGATCCTGAGGCCGGCGGGTCACCAGGGCAGGAGCAGCTTGAGTGTGCTACTCTAAGAATGGCAGCAGTGGGAGGGGCGGGGATGTGTGGGTGGGAGATTGGACACCCCACGTGCCCTGGTGCCCCTGACATCGGGCTGCTGGCATGCTGCCCTGCATCAGCTTACTCCCCAGGATGCTGGCACAACCCCGATGCCCACAGCTCATCGGAGCACGTCTGCACGTCCCAAGACGGCCTTTCTCAGTGTGGTTCTCAACTCTGGCGACATGCTCATCAGAATCGCCCAGCAGCTTTTAGGATATACACATCACCTCCACCCCTGGCTCCAGGTTTTTGATTTACAAGAAAAACGATTTCAAAAATATTGTGAAACCAGGTTTCAAAAACCCAGTGTGCTCTAAATGATGAGATTACAGTATGTTTTAATATATCCTCTCTTGGTCTTTATCATATTTTCTAAAACTTCTGCAATGAACAAATATTTCTTTTGTAACAAGCATATCATAGTTATTTAGAAAGCAAGGAAGTAGAAGTACACCCTTACATTTGTGGTCAATTGATCAATAAGTGCGAGGAGATAGTTGAATAGGGGAAGGAATAATCCTATCAACAATGATGCTGGAGCAATTGTATATCCACATGCAAAAGAATGAAGTTGGACTCTTATCTAACATCATACACAAAAATTAAGATGGATCATAGACCCAAATGTAAGAACTAAAACTATAAAACTCTTAGTAGAACACATGATAAATCTTTATGACCTTTGGGTTAAGCAATGGTTTTTTAGACACAATACAGATAGTACAGAGAGGAAGAAAAAGATAAATTGGACCTCATCAAAATTTAAAACTTTTGTGCTTCAAAGAACACCATTCAAAAAGTAAAAATACAACCCATGGAATTGGAGAAAATATTTGCAAATTGCATATCCCTTAGAAGACTTGTATCCAGAATATAAAGAACTCTCATAACAATAAAGGGACAAGTAGTACAATTTAAAAATGGCAAATGATTTTTATAAAGAAGATAGACAAGTAGCCAATAAGCACAAGAAAAAGTGCTAAACATCTAGTATAATGGATATGTTTATTAACTTAATTGTGGTGATTATTTCACAGTGTATACATATATCAAAACCTCAAGTCATACACGTTTAGTATATGCAGTTTTTATTTGTCAATTATACCACAGTAAAGCTGGGGAAAAAAAAGAAGAGAGAAAAGGTACACAAATTAATAGTCATTAAGGAAACCAAAATCACAATGATACTTCATTTACACCCATTAGCATAGCTAAAATAAAAAGGCAACAAGAAATGTTGCTGAGAAAAAATTGGAACTCTAATACATTCTTGGTGGGATTATAAAATGGTGCAGCCACTCTGTAAAAACAGTTTGGCAGTTCCTCAAAAAGTCAAACAGAGTTAACATGTGACCCAAAAATTTCATTCCTAGGTATGTACCCAGAAGAAATGGAAATATATGCCCACACAAAACTCATACATGAATGCATGAATGCTTGTAGTAGCATTATTCATAATAGCCCCAAAGTGGGAACAACCCAAATGTCCATCACCTGATAAATGGATACACAAAACATGGTATATCCATCCATACGGTGGGATATTATTCAGCTATAAAAAAAGAGAAAAGAATGGAATACTGATACATTACTACAACACGAACAGCTCTTGAAATTTTTATGCTAAGTGAAAGAAGCCAGTCACAGAAGATCACATATTCTATGTGTCCTTGTATAGGAAATGTTCAAAATTGTCAACTCCGTAGAGACAGACAGTAGATTAGTAGTGGCGAGAGGGTCGGGGGCGGAGGGAATGACTGCTAATGGGCATGGTATGTCTTTTTGGAGTAATGACAATGTTTCAGAAATTGAGCATGGTGATAGCTGTGAAACTCTGCATAACTCCGTGATTACGGTAAAAACCAATGGATTGTACATTTTAAAGGATGGACGTTTCAGTGTGGAATTTCATCACAATAAAGCTGTTATCAGAAACCAATACCCAGGGAAGTCAGTGGTAAAAGACGGCGGGAGTGAACTGGGGGGCATTTTCAGGGATGCCGAGGCTGGGAGTGGCTGTGGGGGCAGGGCGGAGATGAGCGGGTGGGGCTCCCTGAGTTCCGCCCCATCCCACTCCGCCTGGTCCTCGGGTCTGAATCTTTCGACCATCACAGTTCTTGATTGAAGGGCCAATTATATCTTGCGAATTCATCTGCTCCTGTTTTTTAAAATACACTTTATACTTCTGAACAGTTTTAGATTCACAGAAAAATTGTGAGGATGGTACAGAGTTCTCACATACCCCACGCTGTTCCTTCCGCTGGTCACCTCTCACACCGGGATGGTACCTTTGTCACAATTAATGAACCAACAGTGACACGTGACTGTTCACTGAAGTCCACACTGCATTCTGTTTTCCTTTTTCTGTTCCAGGATCCATCCCATCCGGATACCACCTTTCATTTAGTCGTCAAGTCCCCTAAGGCTCCTCCCAGCTGTGGCTCAGACTTTCCTTGTCTTTGATGACTTTGCCAGTTTTGAAAAGCACTGGTCAGGTGTTTGTAGAACGTCCCTCTATTGGGATTTGTCTGGTGTTTTTCTTGTAATTAGACTGTGGTTATAGGAGTTCTGAGGAAGATCACTAAGGAAAAGTGCCATTTTCATCATATATTGAGGGTATATATCATCAACACGACTTATCACTGTGGATGTTGACCTTCAATATTTGTTAAGTTTCTCCACTGCAAAGTTATTTCTTTCCCCCACTTTTCCGTACTCTTCCTTTGGGAAGAAGGTCACTCTGCACAGCCCCCAGGAGGGAGTAATGCCCCACTTCCTTGAGGGCAGAGTACACAGAAAACTATAAATCATTTGGAATTCTTCTGCACAGATTTGTCTTTTCTACCCCATTATTTATTCAATCATTTTTAAATATCAGTATGAACTTATGAATATTTATTTTATACTTTCGGTTATAGTCTAAGATGCTATTTTTTTTATTTATTTGTTTTCTTTATGCTCAACTTGCTCCAACTTTGGCCGTTGCGAGCTCTTTCAGTTGGCCCGCTCACCATAATTGTGGGTGTTTTGTTTTGTTTTCTATTGTTTTGTTGAGCCCTTCCTTACTCTCTGGCAGTATAATATGAGATCCTACTTATTTTTCATTATAAAAAATCCTCAAACAGAAGAGTAAAGAGAGTAGTACCAAGAAACCTCACATACTCATTTCTTAGATTTAACAACTGTCAACATTTTTTGACATATCTACTCACCTGTATCTGTTTTTATGTCTAAAAGATAAAGACTTTAAAAATATAACCATAGTATCACCATCACTCCCACCAAAATTAATATTAATCCCTGAATATCACCTATTACAAGTTGTGCTTAATTTTCCCTGTTTAAAAAAATACAGTGGGTTTACAGTGGATTTGGCTAATCATATGGTCATGGTGATGTTTCAGATGTTTATCGATTCTTTAGTATTTCTTGTAGAGTTAGATCTAGGAGCTTGATTATATTTCCATTGAAATTAAAAACACTAAAAGGAAAGCCTTTACCCTGAATTTGACTTTTCATTTTGATGGAACTTACCTCTAGAGGAAGTGAAGGACCCATAGTTGGGAGGAGGAGGTGAGGTCTCCAGCAGGGAGGAGGTGGGAGGTTGTCTCTAAGGCATTGAAGAATATGTGCAAATGCCAGGATAACCGGGCTCATGTTTTATTAGCGTTATAATTGTTATTCCACAGATTTTTTTTTAGGACTGCCCTAACCCCATTTTTCCCATAAGTCCTATTACTTTTTAGCATGCCATTTTGTAGAACTCAGGCTTTTTTAGCAATGTGCATAGGACGTTAGATCAGAAATGCTGGGATATCTTCATTGGAAAGAATCAAGACAGTCCTGGAAATCTGAATGTTTGGTCTCTCTATGTCCAAGGCCTCTCCTGTCCCGTTTCTTCCATCTCTGCAGCTCCTGACAGTTGTCTCAAGGTGGCTCTTGGGTCAGCGGCTCCCTGGTGGTCCCCCGTAGGGGTCCAGGCTGGAGACTTACCTCGGGTCCTCAGCCTCCCTGCCAGGAAGGGCCTGGCCTATGTTTCTAGCCTCTTGTGAGTCTCCAGGTCTGCTTTGTGTACTCCTGCAGGCCCCCCTCCCTTGCCCACATTCTTCTACAAAACATCCTGGATCAGCTGCCAGACTGAGCCCCGGGACAGCGATTTGGGCGCCCTCATCTGCCGCACTAGAAGGGTCTTTCAGAAATGTTCATTGATGACGATGAGGCCAGTACTGACAGACCGAGCCCAGGGAACAGCTCATGCGTGCTGGGCGCTAGGCCCTGAGTGCTGGGAGCTAGGCCCTGGGCGCTGGGCGCTAGGCCCTGGGTGCTGGGCCCTGAATGCTGGGCGCTAGGCCCTGAGTGCTGGGCGCTAGGCCCTGAGTGCTGGGCGCTAGGCCCTGAGTGCTGGGCGCTAGGCCCTGGGCGCTGGGCGCTGGGCCCTGAATGCTGGGCACTGGGCCCTGGGCGCTGGGCGCTGGGCGCTGGGTGCTGCCGTTCTCAGGCAAAACAGTGGATAGATGCTGCCCGAGGAGGTTTTCTCATGATTCACTTACAGAGCTAGGGGAAAGGACTTTTCTTTCAGTTTCCTCTATATCTCTCTTTTACTCCCTCCTCCGACCTTCCCCATCAATGTTTCAACAAGTGATTCCAAAGTCTTGCTGCAAATATTTTAAGAGCCATTGAAAAAAAATAAATTTAAAATGTATACGCTGTAAAACAATCAAAAAACACTTTACGGTGCTTTTAAGAAGAGCATGGCTGGGAGACAGGTGTGAAATCAAACCACTATGCACTGACAGAGCTCCAGAAGGAATTGCTTTGTGTAGTCCGGCCCTGGCACCCCACTCTTCCACTGGGGGCCCCATGTCCTCCCTATTCCAAAGGCCAGGGTGGCACCACCAGCGGCCTCCTTTGGCACATGGAGTCAAGTAACCAGACCAGTGTCAGGACTGCTCCATACTGCTCTGGGAGAGTGTCCCCAGGGAGTGTCCTAGCTATGCCCTGGGCAGGGGAAATACAGGAGAAGGATTCTCGGGCTCCAGCTGTGGTTTTGTCAGAGGCCGCCACGCGGCCCCACATTCCACGATGGAAGAATTTCCGGTTTGTGCCATGTGCCTCCAGATCTCATCCTGGCTTTGGTCCCCATACTCAAAGCTTCAGGAAGTTGCTGAGGTTCTTGACTCAGACAAGGTGGGGTGAAGAGGAGAGCCTCGCTCCTCACAGCCCAGAACTTGGAGTGATCACGTACTTCCTTCCATTCCCAGCACCCTTCTCTCCTTCTCAGGATCCTTCTTTCTTGTAATTCCTTTCCTGCTTTCCTGAAACTCCATTTCCCCCACCTCTCCTGACATTCTCCTCCCTCTCTCAGAAATCACATCCCAAGTTTCTCCTCCGTCTGACACATTCCCAGCTTCCAGAACTTTCTGGGACTGGGCAGAGGCAGGGCCCACTTTAGTTTTCTAAGTGGAGAATCTCCCATCTCCACTACCTGAGGCAAACGGCAGAAATGCACTTAGCTTCTGTTTGCTCATTGGTAAAACACATAAAACTCATCCGTTGCTCCAACTCACTGTAAAAACGGGCTCGCCGAGAGGTGGTTATTATTACTGCCGTTATTTTAGTTTAAGAGCCATGTTCCCAGCCCATTGAGCTGCAGTGGGACTTTTCATGCAAAGTCAGACCTCAGGGCTACAGGTTGGCCAGGACGGGATTCGCCAGCTGAGCCCCAGCTTCTCAGGCAGCTTTCCTCTCTCGGCCCCTCTGGGAAGCTGCCATGCTGCCGCTCGCTTTCAAGGACCTGTTTGGCTGCTTTTTTTGTCCCCCACACCTTTCCCTTTTAGTCCAGACCCAGGGGGCCCTGCCCGTCCTGCAGACTTGGGGAACTGGAGTCCCATTCCGCAGCCTGCCCACAGGTCCTTGCTGGTCTGCCACGGTCTTCTAGCTCCTTCCAAGTTCACCCTCACTTTCAACTGACAGGAGGTGGGGAGAATGCTCAGAGGGGTGTAGACCAGGGCATGGGGCAGTTCTAGACCCACGCATGACTCCCTCGGGATTCTAGTTCAGCTACTAGAATATAAAGTTGTGCAGGGCGGGCTGAGGGAGGAGCGGGCGTTTCATTCCTCGCCAATCTTGTTCGGGAGCTGCCGGGTGGGAGGTGCTGGTGCCCTGGTTCGTCTGATGAGACTCACCTTCCTCTGGGAGTTCGATTTCTTTGTTTCTCAAAAGTTCTGCCTGGAACTCAGGCTGATGAGACGGGCCCCAGGGTGTATCAGAAGTCACTGAGAACCCCCTTACCTGAGGGGGCCAGCTTTTTTCTGCAAATAATTTTTTCTGTACATCGGCTTTCCTGAAGGGTGGTGCGCCTGTCCTCTGAACTCCCAGGAAGCGTCTGCTGTTCACGGCAGCAATTCAGCGTCCACTTGGTAAAAAATGGCTTTTTTTTTACTTATTGACTGGCAAAATACTCTATTTATCAAAACATTCCAGTTTCCTCTAAAGATAAACTAGAGGGAAAACCCAAAAGGAAAATTAAAGCTTCAACGCAGTCTTGCAGACTTCTGCTTCATTTCCTTGTAAATCGCGTGCGATAACCCAGCACCGGCAGCTCGCACAAAGCAATAGGATAATTTTCTTCTGTGAAAGAAACTAATTATGAAGTATAAGACTTCTCACCTAAGTCTAACAATGGTGGATGGCTCCCATACGCTAATTATGTCTTCCTTCATATCGTTGGCTTGAACTCCAATTGGCGTACAGTTTAATGAACAACGGTTCTCGCTGCAAAATATCGAAGGGCCTGGGAGATTGAACACTTAGACTGTCAAATGCTCTCACTCCCAACACTCATCTTCAAACCCTCTAAATTCTAAACAGACTTCTGAAGGAGAGTGGTTCTTTAAAGGCCTGTGAGTCACTTTTGAGCAGTAACTGGACACTTAAATTAAGAGCCACAATCTGGCAGTAGACTTGGGTCGTGGTGAAAAAATACTAATAATAATAAAAAGGCTTTCCTAGTTCAGGTATCGGTAATGACTTGCCAGCTTCTAGCACTGCCTGTTACAAAAGCTACACGTCTTGTGGCTGTTTGTTTCCCTGACTCTGTTTTTTCCAGCAGTTTCCGCAGAAAGGCTCCTTCGTTTTCTTCAGGTCTTCTCACTTCATCTCTGAGACTTTAGAAAATGAGGAACAGTGGAGGTGGGGGAGGGGCTTCCAGCCTGGGCCTAGCACCTCATTTTCAGGGTCTCTTCCCCTTTTAACACTTTATTCCCACAAAGATGATGCTGAGTAATTAATGTAAAAATAAAAGGCCTTGCAAAGTGAGAGGCAACGAGCAATTATTTGAGATAAATAAGAATAGCCATTGGGGACGCACGGATTCAGGCAGAAACCCAGACAGGGTTCCCCTTGGGAAACCAGGGCAGTGGGTGTTTATGAGAAAGGGAAAGGGAGCAAACATTAACAGAAGGAAGGCATTGCTATTGGTGCATATAAACCAACAGCGACGGTGAATTCTAAACAATGGTTGTAATTTATAAATCATAGTGATACTTTAGAGTGATAATTATTTAAGTTATAAATTATAGTGACAATTTACAACCGCTGTCTTGCTGTCTTCGCAAACAGTTTCATTGGGGCACAATGTTACTTTAGTCTCAGTCCAAAGAATATTTTGCCCTGTTTTAATACTGCAGAGATTTAAGGTGTAAGACGTATAAGCAGTTCCTCTGGGCTGGCAGCTCCAGCTCCGTTTTAAAGGGGCTCCGTTTAATTTTGACAGGAGGTCAGCTACTTAGAGGGCGGATGACCTCTATATAATTGCAGCTAATAGTGGTCATGCGTTTCACTTTCCCATGACTTCACGAAGCGCAGTCTGTGATAGGAACCGTTCAGGTGAATGGCCTGGAGGACTAAACACAGATTCTGACTTGGCAGTTCTGGGGCGGGCCCTGAGGTTCTGCACTTCTGAGGAGCTGGTGGGCAAGGCTGCTGCTCCTGGTTCAAGAGGCACACTTTGAGTCCCTTTACTTGGATTATTCGATTTCATCTTCATTACAGGCTGTGAGGTAGATGAGACCATCGACAAGGAGAGGAAGTAGCAGGCCTGAGGCCACCTGGCTGCAAGCGGCAGAGCCCGGATGTGAATTCTTGCAGTCTGGTCTGCAGCCTGAATGCACAGCTGTACTTGCTGCTTCTCATTCTCAGTAGGCGCTCTTGTGAAGAGGAAGGTACGGAATGACTTGGACATTGATCTTAATCCACAGGATCCTGTGGCAAGTCCTTGTTAAAGCCAAGAAACCATCTCTTCACTTATCCACGTTGCCACTCGAGGTGTGCGTCGGCCCAGGCACGGCTGTGTGGCCACGAGGAGAATCCAGCCTCAGCAAGCACTCGCCGGGCGCCTCCTGGCCAGCCTGCATGCAGCTCCCAGCGAGGCGGGGGAGTCAGCCTGCCGAGATGTCTGGCCACATCTCTGCAACACCTTCAGCAGCCGCCAAGGAAACCAGTGTTCCTTCTGTGACTCTGGGTCAGAATACTCGGAAGTGATTGTAGGCAGAAGAGGGAACATTTATGGCTGACTTGAAGATTACAAATGGTACAATATACCTTCTGGGTGTGCTTCTCCAATTTGTTGAAATACCCCACTGTGCACCAAAGTGAGGGCCCAAAGGGAGCAACAAGCAGCACCCAGCGGATACGTGTGTGGCCTTTGGAACAAGATGGCCTGGGTCCACATCCTGCCTTGACTAGCTGTTATGGGCTTGGGCAATTTGCAGCATCTCTCTATGCCTCAGTTCCCTCACCTGTAAAGGAAAGATGATGATAATGATGGTGTCTCCCTCATGGGCTTGTTGTACATGAGCTATTTCACATGAGGTTATCATGAGGTCACCCCCCAAAAAATGGAAGTTGCCCTTATTAACAGGGAGCTGGAACAGCCTTTTGAGCATGCCCCCTGAGAATATGGGTGACACTTCTTTTTTCTTTACATATAATTTAAGGCTGAGAGGCTAATTTTACTGATTTTCCCAATAGGGAATAATGGAAAAAAGACCTGTCCCTTGGCACTCTCCAGTTTACAGCATCTGCAAAGAATTGACAGTCGTCAAAAGCAGAGAGTGTGTGTGTGTGGGGAGAGAGAGAGAGAGAGAGAGAGAGAGAGAGAGAGAGAGAGAGAGAGAGATGTATAGGTAGGTGTTAGCCCTTGTGCGAATTAGGCATCTGTTTACACACCTAGTCTTGAAGCTTTTTCAATTAAGACCCTCTCTTTTGATGATAGCTGTGTGCAAGGCAATATTTGCTGAGCCCAGTTCCTGCTATCAATGCAGGACCGAAATGCAAACATACTTGTAAAGTGGAAACACACTTTTATTTCCTAAGGGCCCTGTAATCAAGGCAAAAGCTATTCCTTGATCGCATAATTAACCTTAGGAATAGAAGTGTAAACAGCACAATTCATGAATTTGTTAATTGGTCTTCCCTGCTACTGATATTAGCCCAGGTTGATCTGTCGTTTGCCTCTGCTGATTATCTTAAGTTTTCTAATTTGGATTTCTTCAGGGGAAGCAAGGGGAAAGAGTGAAGGAAGAGCTTTTTAACAATTTGAGAATATACTGTGGGCGAGTGACTGTTTTGTCCTTAGAGGTGGACACAAGCGGAAGGAAGCTCCTCCCTACCTTAGCAGATTCGACCTCTCGCGACCCAGGTTTCTGTCTGTGTACAGGTCAGCCAGATCGCCAGTTACTGATGTGGGAGCCCCTCCCCACCTTGTCCCCCACCCCTACCCCCCACCCAGGCCCCCATCTCGGCCCCCACCCCGGCCCAGCCTGGGCAGTGGAGACATAAAACAACCAGTAATGCTCAGCGGCAGTCATGCTTCCAGGACTCTGAATCTCAGTCTAATTTAGTTCTAATTTATTTTTCCCATTGCAATGGCTCCTTAGCTGAGTGGAAGTACACAGAAAACACTGGGCGTGTGTCGGCTCAGGCTCCGTGGTTGGAGGGGCTGTGCAGTGAGAGGCCTTGGTGAGCATAGAGCCAGAATCTCTCTCCTAGGTCTACTAAAGAATTGCACTCAGCAAAGCAGGAGACTTGGATTCTGAGAGAAGACGCAGTGTCACAGCATTTCGCTCCTTGGTGTTTCTCTTCCGACAGGGCACACCTATGTGGGGCCTTGGGCTGATTTCCAGAAGCAGCAAATCAATACTTAAGAGATTCTTTCATTAGAGTCCTTCTTATGAAGCAGAGTTGCTTAATTAAATTAGACATCGGGCCTCTGAATGCTGTTTAACAACAACAACAACAACAAAATTCCCTGAGGGTACTGATACTAGGGCCTGATCTAGTCACACATACTTTAAAGTCGAGGATGCATCTTCTGAATAGTCACTGAGAACTTCAGAAAACTAAGAAGTTACTCACTTCAACAAACAACTGATTTTAGTTGACAAATGATGGTTAAATAGCTCTTAAAAAAAGAAAAAAATTTGCTAGTGGTCCCTTTAGTTATTTTGAAACCTCTAGGAATCTTTTTGGGAAAGTCAAGGTCACTAACCAGAAAGCCACAGTGATACAGACACGAATGAATAAATAGCCAGTGGCTACTGGGCCTACATTCCACTCACCACCAAATGCAGAAATGAATGTCTGTGGTCTGGGGGCTTTGTATTCAGAGGATCAGCTTGTCTGTCCGTCATTTAGACCTTAGGACTCAGCCTGAAGAGCTGAGCTGACAGCAGCAAGCCCCCCACCCCGGCACCCCAAGCCTATGGGCCTCTGAGGCTTATGCTAGTTCTAGAACCTGTAGAGAAAGCAGCCAGGGCAGATGAAGACTCCACAAGCAATGCCGATGACTGTTTTAGGCAGGTTTAGAAGTCTGGGAATGACACACACCCTGTCACAGCCTGGCTGGGTACCACGCACTTCTCAGGTATGAGAAAAGCCTGGCCTCAAGAGAACTATGCACTCACCCTCAGCAGACCTAATACAGGCACAAAGGAAGTTCTGCCAACTCATTGCTTCTGTTCTTCTAAAGGCCTCACTTTGGCCTCTTTGAAATTTTGATCTAGAATTTCAAGGGAAACATAGAGTTTTCAAAAGAGATATCTCTTAACTTCACTTTATGAAAAGTTCAGTCATTTTCATTCTCCTGAGAAGTATTTCCAAGTGGAGAAAATGCATAACATACCTGGTGGGAGAATTTGGAAGTAAAACCCATGGTAGTTAGAGATGATGGGAAAAGGTCGAGGAGGAAAGACGGGCTATGTCCTTGGGCCTCAGGAGTGGCTAGTCCTCTAGATTTAAGATACATGGGGCTACAACTCGGTGTGTCCACCAGCACATGCTCAGATCCTGAAGTCTAAAGCTCTAGGTCCTACTAGATCCAATCTTAAAGTTAATTTTCACCCTGAGACTATAGTAAGAGCTCATGAGCCAGAGACTGTGCTAAACACCATCTAGTCAGTCCTCCTGCAGCCTAATGAGAGGCGATTATTATTGGGGCCCCTTTTACAGAAAAAAAGAAAAAGCAGAGAGAAAGAGAACAGAGGTAATTTGCCCCTGAAAGGCCCCATCCTAACCTCTCCTTTGCTGCGGAAGTCCTCCAGAAGGATCACTCGTGACTCGTGACTCATGACTCATGGTGACTGGCTAGGGCAATGCCTTGCTATGGACGCTCACCAGCATGGGTAAAGAAATGTCATTATTTCTGAAAAATGCCATACTGATTTTTTTTCTTGGCCTTGCTTTAAGAAATATATATTTTTAGCCAAGTAATGCAAAAGAGTGAACCATATCTCACTCAAAATGCAGCTCCCATCTCCTTCCCCCAACCACAAAAGCAAACAGTAGTAACCCTTTTAGGTAATTCTTCTGATGTGCATCCCTTATCCTTTTATGCTTATCCTCTTATTTCTTAGTATTTTTTCATTTTAGACATTAATAACTTCTAATTATAGTAGATGAGGATTTAACTCTTTCCCTCTACTCCCCTACATAAATCTTAGCAACATCATTAATCAGTATTTACATTTTTATGGCTACATAAATATGGCTTGGTGCAGGGCTAAATAGTGCATTATGCTTGTGTTTTCTCACATACTATTTTAAATTAATAACTGCCTCATTTTTATCTGTTGCATAGCTTTTCATATATTGAAACTTAAAAAATGTTTTTTTAAATGCATCGTCAGATGTCCTGAATACTCAGAAGCCTTTTCTCTAAATGCTCTGTCATGATTGTAAGATGATTTATCATCTGGGGGCCTTTGTTCTAAGGCCCTCCTGCTCACACCCCAGTTTGTAGCTCCTGAGCACAAATGCCTGCCTGTCATTCTGAAACTCCACCCTTCCGGACGTCTCACAGAGCTCCACATTAAGCTTGAAATGATTGCCTGCACGACATTCACCAATCCCTTTATTGCTCGTGGCAGTGATTATACTCGAGATGGCTCCCATTCACTGAGCACATCTTTAGCCCAGCACTGTGCCAGGTGCCGCACGTTATCTCATGTAATATTCACCACAGTCATTTTCTCTTTTACAGATGGTGAAAGGGGTTCAGATTTAAATAATCTCCCAGAGTCACACAAGTGGTGGCAGAGATGGAATTTGAACACAACTGTCTTTTTCATTAATCATAATAGTAATAATAATGATGATGATGATGATGATAATGACTGCTAACATTTACCGAGGATGTACCAATCTAACCTCTCAAGACTACAAACATGCAAAAGCTTGCTCCTCATTTGCCTAGTGATCTCAGAAAAAAAGAGATCTGCATTACCAAGGTGTCAGTAATTTGCTATAATCTTTATCATTTTATATATTCATTTTTCGATCTCCTTTTTTTTCTTTTCTTTAAGAGGGTTCTTAAGTTTATAAGCTACTGGTCTCCCAAACTCAGACCTGTTTCTTACTGGTGGTGCAGGCAGTTTTACTTTTTAACCTCTGCACCTTGTGTCCTTGCGGGATTTATTTAAGCCACTCACACTCACTCTACAGGAATAGAGGCCGTGCTGAAAGGCTCACGGTGGCAGGCCACTACGCTGTCTTGCTGATTGCATTTAGTGAGGTGTAAGGGTTTGGTAAAGTCTTCACAGGCTTCATCAGTGTAAGTGTAAAAATTCTTGCAAATAATTCTCCTCTTGTGGTGAATTGTGGTTTGATGTCTCCTTTATATAATCTCTGACCCCTCTAGAAAAAGGGTGTATTGGCAGCATATTTTGTTCCGTAATATTTGAACTTTTGATGTGCAAGAGTGATTTCAACCTAAGTTTTCTTTTGTAGAGCATGACTGCTGACGGAAAACAAAGCCGAAAGATAAACAGCTTTCTTAGGTTTTGCCTCAATAGATTTTCTAAAGAAAAGAATGAAACATCAAAATGTCCACTCACTGGTTCCTTGTCCTTAAAACTTCTGAGGAAAATCAGACCATCTGAAATAGAAACTGCTATTTTTATACCCACTTGCAAATTGGGAAGTTGCCAGCCTTTCTTCTCAGCAATGAGTCTTCCTAGGAACTGGATCTAGCATTCATTTAGACTTTTTACATTGGGGGAAGGTGCTTTCTGACTCCTTTCAGCTTTTGGTGCTTTCTCTTTCCCCAAAGAACCTTTGAAATAGCTTTCTGATATTTTTGGTCTCCTCTACCTACAAAGAAAAGGTGGCAGAGGGGAAAAGTTGGCAAGAACCTCACTCATTTGGACATCACTAGGAATAATCGAATGGATAATGAGACATGTTGGCTAATGAACAATGCCAAGGTGTTTGTTTACAGTTCAAAGCAATGACTAGGTACTCTCAGTAAAGGAAGCTGGGTGCAGCCACGTTGGATCTAACTTAGTCTATCACCTGGGCAATAGAAAAATGCCCAAATCGCAAACTGTTCATCGACTTTTCAGATAGCTATACGGTTGCTTTATGTAGGACTCCAAGAACACTGTGTGGACACACACGTGACATCCTCTTCAGACCCAGAGGCCACTGATCCATCGTGGAAGACTTCAGACGTCTTCTCTCGGCCACCAGCGCCTTCCCTTGATATGGCCCATTCCTTTGTTTTCATGAAGCGTGGAAAGGCTTAAGGGAAATGATGTTAGGACTGCCTGAGAACAAGAGGCTTGTTCCCAGGTTCCAATATATTCTTGCATCTGTGTACACACACACACACACACACACACACGCGCGCGCGCGCGCGCGCGCGCACACACGCACACACACACCGGAATGCCGTAGACAGGGAGCATTAGAACCCGCATCAGAAGCATTTATTCAAATCCATCCATTGGCAACACTAAACCCTTTTTTACTATCAGTAGAATTACAAATGGTGCTACAAAACAGGAGGTTCTCCTAGAATTGCTGTAAAAAGTAAGGCTGAATCCTTTATTGACTGAAGAACCAGACGGAGTGTAGGTTACAGTCCTGATCTCTGGGGGTGGGGGATGACTAATAGGAACATGAACAAAGCTGTGTCTGAGGAAAAGAATCGAAAAATGTAATGGGACTCTATTCCTGCTATGCAAAGCTGCTTGTTCCTGATTTCGATATGGAATGGAAGGAGTCACGGGAGTGAGGATGGAGTTGGGCAGGCTCCTTCAAGGTGTCTTCTCCCCTCTCTTTCTGCGGCTTTGTTTCACAACGTGCAATGCGTGCGTCAGGGAACAGTGTGTGGAGAGCAAGGCACCGCCTGGGTCTGGGGAGACGGCCCTTGATCCCCATTTCACTTCATGGAAGAGAAAAGCACAGAGGTCTTTTTTGTTGTGGTTTGATTGTAGCCTCTAATCAGTTCAGAGAAATAGAATTTATAACAGACTAGCTCAAAAGGTCTAAAGAAAATTGCTTTAAAAGTTAATACAAATAATTAAATTTCAGTTATCTTT